>CM033642.1:171435794-171645739 GCA_019512145.1 Engystomops pustulosus | reverse complement strand
AACAGCGGGCTGAAGAGAAGAAGATATGCCCTAAGGCGGTGGGTACTGTCACGGTTAAAACACCCCCCCGCGATCCTCGCGTCAGGAGTGAGGTGCCCCATGTGCCTGCTTGCCGAGTCCCCGCATCCCCCCCCCTAGTATTCCATGCGTGTTGTCCCTGTCGTGTTTCCTGGTCTGTTTTTCCGTGGTGTTCCCGTGTTCCTGTTGTGCCTTGTGGCGGTCCTGCTTGTCCCTTGGCAAGTCCTTTGTCCTGTGCGGTCCTGCCAGCCATCCCGAGGTCCTGCCTGCCATCCCGAGGTCCTGCCTGCCATGCCGAGGTCCTGCCTGCCTTCCCGAGGTCCTGCCTGCCTTCCCGAGGTCCTGCCTGCCTTCCCATCGTCCTGCCTACGACTCCTCCCATTGCTTCAGTCACCCCACAATGTTTTTCGGCAGTAGAGACTGGACCCGAAAATATTTTGCCAGACAAATTTGATGGCGACCCCAAATTGTGCAGGAGATTTATTTCCCAGTGCTCACAGCACCTTGAACAGTTATCCTCCCAGTACTCCACCGAACGGTGGCGTTCATCTACTGTTTGCTCTCTGGAGAGGCCCTGGCCTGGGCTACCCCTCTATTGGATAGTGGTGACCCGGACATGGTCTCCTATACCAAGTTCCTGAGAAAAATCCAGTCCAGGTTTGAACCACCTCAAGTTCGGCTACTTCGCCCCTCCTGCCTGGTCCCAGTGTCCCCAGTGACTACGCAGCTTCCCAGAGCTGCTCCCGTGACCCCACAGCTTCCCAGAGCTGCTCCCGTGACTCCACAGCTTCCCAGAACTGCTCCTGTGACTCCGCAGCTTCCCAGAACTGCTCCCATGACTCCGCAGCTTCCCAGAGCTGTGCCCGTTACTCCGCAGCTTTCCAGAGCTGCTCCAGCAGGGCCCAAGCCTCAGAAGCTTCCCAGAGCAGCTTCCCGCAGCTGCTCCAGCGGCTCCGCAGCTTCCTGCAGCTGCTCCAGTGGCTCCACAGCTTGCCACGGCTGCTCCAGAGACTCTGCAGCTTGCCACGGTTGCTCCAGTGGCGCCCCAGACTCCGCAGCCTGCCACGCCTGCTCCAGTGGCGCCCCAGACTCCGCAGCTTGCCACGGCTGCTCCAGTGGCACCCCAGACTCTGGAGAGGCCCTGGCCTGGGCTACCCCTGTTTTGAATAGTGGTGACACGGACATGGTCTCCTATACCAAGTTCCTGAGAAAAATCCAGTCCAGGTTTGAACCACCTCAAGTTCGGCTACTTTGCCCTTCCTGCCTGGTCCCAGTGTTCCCAGTGACTACGCAGCTTGACAGTGCTGCTCCAGGGACTCCGCAGGTTGCCAGGGCTGCTCCAGTGGCGCCCCAGACTCCGCAGCTTGCCACGCCTGCTCCAGTGGCGCCCCAGACTCCGCAGCTTGCCACAGCTGCTCCAGTGACACCCCAGACTCCGCAGCTTGCCAGTGCTGCTCCAGTGGCACCCCAGACTCTGCAGCTAGCCAGTGCTACTCCAGAGACTCTGCAGCTTGCCACTGCTGCTCCAGTGGCGCCCCAGCCTCCGCAGCTTGCCAGTGCTGCTCCAGTGGCGCCCCAGACTCCGCAGCTTGCCAGTGCATCTCCAGTGGTGACCCAGACTCCGCAGCTTGCCAGTGCTGTTCCAGTGGAGCCCTAGCCTCCACAGCTTGCCAGTGCTGCTCCAGAGTCTCCACCGGCCTCCCCTGAGGCCGCTCCGGTGTGCCTAGAGCCGACCCAGCCTGCGGCTTCCCAAGTTTTCCAGGTGCCTTCTCTCCTCCCAAGGTGTCTCATCACCAAGAAGAATTGGAGGAGGCTAAGAAAGAAGAACAGCGGGCTGAAGAAGAAGAGAAGAGGGGCCCTAAGGGGGGTGGGGTACTGTCACGGTTACACCCGCGATCCTCGGTACGGATTGAGGGTGCCCCCGTGCCGAGGTCCCCGCTCCCCCAGCCCTATGGTGCTTCCCGTGTTCTGTGTTGTTCCTGTGTTCTGTGGTGTTCCGTGGTGTTCCCGTGTTCCTGTTGTCCTGTGGCGGTCCTGTTGTCCTGTGGCAGTCCTGGTGTCCTGTGGCGGTCCTGCCAGCCATCCCGAGGTCCTGCCTGCCATCCTGAGTTCCTGCCTGCCATCCCGAGGTACTGCCTGCCATCCCGAGGTACTGCCTGCCATCCCGAGGTCCTGTCTGCCACCCCAAGGTCCTGCCTGCCTTCCCGAGGTCCTGCCTGCCTTCCCGAGGTCCTGCCTGCCTTCCCGTAGTCCTGCCTGCCTTCCCGTGGTCCTGCCTGCCTTCCCGTTCGCCGTAGTAGCACCCACGGAGCGACCTGGTGACTTCCTGCCGCAGCAAGACCATCCTGCTTTGCGGAGGGCTCTGGCGAAGACCAGGAGTTCACTTAGACTCCGCTCCCGGGTTGCGGCTAAGGTTGTTATTCCCTGCGGTTGTCCAGGGAGTCCACTGTCTATTCCCCTGAGACTGTGACATGGGTGTTTTCTGCAATATATTTTTTTTCAGGGGAAGGGGGGCCCCATGCAGAAGTTTGTCATGGGGCCCAGCCTCTCCTAGTTACGCCACTAAGTGATACGATTGTGTAAGTCCTGATTGGTGCTCCCTATATATTGTAAGCCATACAGGCATTCAATAATGTAAATTATATAACTCGATTTACATGTCATCGTAGTTTTAATAGAAAAGATCTCCTGTGTGACATTAGATCTAAAACTGGTGGATACTTTTTTTTTTTTTACATATTCCTCATATTTGGTCCAGTGTTTTTTTTCGTGCTGTTTAATTTGGCTTGGAGCTAGGATGTTTTTAAGGGTGGACGCTCGTCAATTTTGTAAGATGTACCAGTGCTTATTTAGAATTTTAGTGATTTCTCTGAAGGAAGGTTTTGGGTAGAACCAAAGAGTATATTTCATTGATGAGTTGGTCAGAATCTTTCAAATAACTTGGGAGTTTGGTGACATATGGTTGTAAATGTAAATCCACAAAATGAGAGATGTTACTTGGTGACTGACCCAATGCTGGACATAATAGGTTGTCCGGGGGCTCTCTTTTTTGTTTTAATGGATTTTGGGGAGAAAATAAAAGTAGGTCATAGACGGAAAAGGTATAAACATGAATTTTTTTTCTTCTTTTGAAATGGTTATAACTCCCTCGTCAAATATCCTTTTGATCTTTTTCTACAGTAGAGGATATATCACTAACTCATAATAGGCATATGTGAGGATCACTAATCCACCTCCCTTGTCCGCAGGGCGGAAGACGAGGTCTATATTGGCTGATCATTTTTTAAGGGCCTGCTTCTCCCCTGTTGTCAAATTCTTCTTCGCTAGATGTTCATTTTTGTCCGTCTTCTTATTTGTACTAGTCAGAGACTTGCACTCCCCTTGCACCATATCATAGAACATTCCTATGTAGTGTCCCTGGTTTTGTATTGGATAGAACCCGGATTTATTACAAACTTTTTAGGGGTTTTCCTGTATTGGGTTGGTAGTACTCGCTGTGGATTCAGAATCCCTCATTGAAGGATTCCGATTGGCTAATATCTCTGCCAAGGCAAAGTGACGTTTGATGGTAAGTTTCCTGATGAAAATGTTTATGTCCAGAAAGAGCTTAAAATCATTAGGAGCTTGACTGGGGCAAAAGGAAAGGCCTTTTGATAATAGAGATGTTTCCTCTGGAGTTAAAGTGTAGTCGGTCAAGTTGAAGATTTTCACTGTGTTGTTTTCTGTAGTTTCTGATTCTGCCGTGGATTGGTGTTTCTTCATTCTTCTTTTTATTCTATCCACCTCTGTCCACCTCGTGTTCCCCGTTTGTTTTTTTATCTTTTTCTTTGTTGTTGAAGGGGCCGAAAAAACGAACCAATATTCCTTGTTCGTATGTGTCTTGATGGTATGGGTTGTTCAGTTTTCTGTGTGCTGGTTACTGGGGAGCATTCACTGCACTCTGTAACCCGTAAATTATAATGTTAGAGGTATTCTCCAATTAGTCAGTTGGACTCCGTGTGCAGGGGTGTACACTGATGTTGTCGAGTTCCTCTTGGGTTATTGCTGGTTAGTTATCGAAGGAAGGGGGTTTCTTCCTTATAGCTGACCGAGCGTGTTCAGACTATTTCTGATTTTATTTGGAGTGTTCACTGGGGACTTGGGAATCAGACAGGCTGTTAACCCCTTATCACCGACACTAGTTTTCAGCTCAATGACCAGACTTGATTTTTCAAATCTGACATGATTCACGATAATTGGTTATAACTTCGGAATGCTTTAACATATCCTGGTGATTTTGAGAATGTTTTCTCGTGATAAGTTTTGCGATTCGTTCTGAAAAAAAGTAAAAATTTGGCAAAAGTTTGTAAAAATTCTTCATTTTCCAAGTTTGAAATGTTCTGCTTTTCAGACAGGAAGTAAAACTACCCAAAAAGCTTGATAATTAACATTTACGGAATGTCTGCTTTATGTTGAGATGATATTTTATGCATCCTCTCATTTTTCTAGGATGTTATGAGGTGCAGAACTTTAGGTGCGATTTTTCTCATTTTCATGAAAATTGCCAAAACTCACATTTTGAGGAACAACTCGGCTTTCAATTGACTTTGAAAGGCCTAAATAATAATAAAACCCCATAAATGACCCCACTATAGAATCTTCACCCCTCAACGTATGTAAAACAACTTCTATTAAGGCCATTAACCCTTTAAGTGTTTCACATGGGTTACAACAATATGGACCTGCGATTTAGAAACTATGGAATTTTTTTGGAAAATACATTCATTTAGGCCAAACTGACAGTTTCAGAATAAATTAAATGATGAAATGCACTGCAACGTTTGATGCCCAATTCCTCCCGAGTGTACTGATACCCCATATGTGGTGGTAAACTGCTGTATGGGCGCACGGCCGAGTATAGAATGAATGGAGGCGCCATTCACAGCAGATTTGTATTGTCACATTGTACAACCTATACATTTTTTTTTTTTTTTGGTAATGCAAACATATGAGGGCTTATTTTTTACGGGATGAGATACAATGTATAGATAATTCATTTTGGGGGTCTATAGCTTATTCATGAGATTTTATTAACTATTTCAAGGGGGACACAAACAAAATCATCAATTTTTATTTTGGATTTTTAGCAATTTTTTCCCCCCGCTCACCGTAACATAAAAATAATACTTTATCTTTATTCTCTGGTTCACTACGATTGCGGTGATACCTCATTTATATAGTTTTTCTTATCTTTGCTCAATTTTCCTGAGCAAAACCAATATTGGAGAATATCGCATCGTTTTTACTATTGACAACTTTTTAGGGCCATAACTTCTGTATTTTTCTGTTGTCAGACCTCGTTGAGGGCTTATTTTTTTGTGAAAAGAGTTGTTCTTTTCAGTCGTATCATATTAGGGAACGTAACTTTTTTTGATCACTTTTTATGTTGAATTAATTTTATTAAACATTGTAGAACAAAAACTCACTAAACATTAGGCAGGGCTTACAATAATCAGCACATAACATACAATGTATGATAAACGTATATCCAGGTCACACCTTATGCCTCCAGTGAGGCCCCAAAAGAGTATAATGGCCCTGCGGATGGAGAGGGGAGCAGGCTCCACATCTGAACTCGGAAGAGTGCCTACCCCTGACAACATGTCGCCCTATTCCTTTCAGGATGGTATGCGGTTTACTTCCAAAAATTGCAGTGTGCTGCACGCCTGGAATGAGCATGGTAATAAGGCTAGAACACAATACACAACAAGAAAGACATTTAGGCATATACAATAAGGATAGGATACACAAGGAGGAGGGGCACTGTGGAGCATGTTCTGAAAGGTGAGAGGGAAACTACAGGGATTCCCCTTCTCCCGTGAAAAGGCTATATATGCCCCTACAGGAGCTTAGGGGAGTCTATCCTGGGGCCTGCACTTCAAAAAGGGCCTTAAAGTCCTGGGAGTCCCTAAAGCTCATCCAGGGAGACCAAACGTGAAGGAACTTTTCATGGGCTTCTGGTGTTAAGATAGCCAGTTCCTCCATGCGGAACAAGTGAGACATTTCTGTGGCCCATTCGGTGAGGGAAGGACAGGTGGTGGACCGCCAGCGGCGTGGTATTACTGCCCTGGCTGCAATTAGGCAAAAATGTAGAATGTCCTTCTTTTGAGCTCCGATTTGACCAGGAAGGACCGAGAGAAGAGCCATGTCTGGACATGCGGTCACTGTTTTGCCTGAAATTCGCTGATACGTGTTGAACACTTGATTCCAAAAGGGTTTAAGGGCTTCCCAGCTCCACCAGATATGCAGCATATCTCCTTTATCAGTTCCACAGTGCCAGCATACGTCCGAGACCGAAGGGAAGGCTAGATGCAACACTGTCGGCACCTGGTACCACCGTGACAATATCTTATACCCCTTTTCCTGTGCTGAACAAGCGGAGGACATTTTGTGCATAAAAAGGAAATATTTGTCCCAGTCTTCCTGTGACAGGCGGGTTCCCAGCTCGCGTTCCCAACTCCTAAAGAATGGGAGTTCTGCAGTCTTAGAGTCGCCCGTCAGGATAGAGTAGATTTGGGAAATAGCATGTGGTGGGGCTGCGTCTAGTCGGAATAACCCCTCAAAGGCTGTAAGGGAATCAGCAAAGGCCTCAGAGTCACCCGCCCCCACTATAAAGGACCGTAATTGTGAGTACTCGAACCAGGAGCTACCCGTGTGGCCCTGGCGTGGATTGAAATCCCTATGAAGAGGCAGTGGTGATCCCTGCAGCAGGTCGTACATCCGTGGGTCCTCCAAAACCCCCCAGCCCAGAAAGGAAAACTTAGCCATTCCCGGTTGGATTCCCGGATTCCGAAAGATCGGGGTGAGGGGGCCAAGCTCGCGGGACAAGGATTTCTTCGCTATTAGTGAACTCCATAAGCGTAATGCGTCCCTAAGCAAGATCGCCTGAGGCGCAGGAGCAGGGAAGGTCCCTGCTGGAACCCAAGGCAACAATTTAAGGAGTGACGAGGAGCACGTTTGTTCCAGGGCAACCCATTGTTTGGATACCGTGTTATACGTCCAGTCGAGCAGTCTGAGAAGTAATGAGGCTCGGTGGTACAGTCTAAGGTCGGGGTGGCCCGCCCCCCCCCATTGTCTTTGGTCTAATCAACGTCTTCCAAGCTATTCTAGGACGCTTAGATCCCCAGATAAATCGCAACATGGCAGACCGTAAGGTGCGGAAGAAAACCCGAAGGGGGTAGGATCGTCACGCCCTGAAAAATGTACAAAAAGTGTGGGAGCACATGCATTTTTAGGACATTAATCCTGCCAAACCACGAGAGGCACTTACAGTCGTATGTTTGGAGGTCTTTCAGAGTGCGATCCAGAAGGGGCGAGTAATTAAGAGTGTATAGCTTCGACAGATCAGTCGGAATCATGACTCCCAGGTATTTGAGGGACGTCTGCCGCCACTGAAAGGGGAAGTTATCATTAATGTGGTCCACCTCTGACGCGGGAAGTGATATGTTAAGAGCCTCAGTCTTGGTATAGTTGATTTTAAAGTCACTAACCGTGCTATATCTCTTGAACTCATGTATGAGCGACGGGAAGGAGATCCTTGGTTGGGAGACATACAACAACAGATCATCTGCGTACAACGCAGCCTTGCAATGTCTGGATCCCATTGTGATCGCGTGGATGTTAGGATTTTTCCGGATAGCTGTAGCTAAGTGCTCCATCACTATGACATATAATAAGGGCAAGAGCGGGCACACCTCTCTAGTATGAATCCTGATGGGGAAGGACCTGGAAAGGTTTCCAACTCTCACCCTAGCAGTGGGATTAGAATAGAGGGCCAAAATTTTTCCCAGGAACCTAGGACCCAGCCCGATCTGTCGAAGTGCCGCGACCATGAAGCCCCAGTGGACCCTGTCAAAGGCCTTTTCCGCATCCATGGATAGCAGACAAGCGGGTATGCAGCGCGCCTACACATGGGACATTAGGAGGATAGTTTTGTTTAAGTTATCCTGTGCCTCCCTCCCCGGGATGAATCCGACCTGGTCCGTGTGTATCACTGTCGGGATGTGGGTGGCCAACCTTTCTGCCAAAACCTTACAGAATAACTTCACATCCACATTTATTAGGGATATGGGTCTGTAACTAGCTGGGAGCGAGGGGTCCTTACCCTGTTTGGGCAGCACACTAATGTGAGCTTCCATATTGCTAGGGGAAAAGCCTGAATCCGAGGATACGGCACCGTATACTTTAGCTAGCACAGGGGACAGCAACTCTCTGAATTGTTTAAAGAAGGCCGGGGTAAACCCATCAGGCCCAGGACTTTTACCAGCGGGTGTGTCCTTAATTACAGCAGAGAAGAAAAACTTGGCACTCCTTTATGTGAAATCAGAAAATCTTATTTTATTTTTTGTTCAAATTTGATCGAGAAGAGCAATCCAAATAACAATTTATGCAACGTTTCGGTCTTAATTCAGACCTTCATCAGGCACTATGGTAAAACAATGAATACAAAATAAACATGAGTACATAATATCAATATAACAGCATTGAATATTTATAATGAATAATATATAAAGAGGGAAAAAATAGCGAAAAAATGCAGTCCAGCATGGGGTTCAAATATGGCCAGAGGCCGCTACGTGGAGTGGTGTACTGGGTTCTAAGCTGAATGCCATAAGAAGGCGTATATGATGACACGAGAGTGGGTGAGTATTACTGGAAATAAAGGCGTCGTGATTAGAGACTAATGTATGTCAGGTTAGTTGAGACAGTAATATAGTGCATCATAGTTACTAGCAAGTACGACCATGGTAGGCAAATGACAAGGAAAAATTTGGAGAGGTATGGTAGAGACAGTCTAACTCAAGGCACAAACAGAATATGCACAATATTCTGCAATAAGTGGTGTATGCATGGTAGAAAGCAGATACCGGATTGCTAGGTATAAGGAGTGTAAAGAGGATGTGCAGTGCTATGACTGCTTCAGCGCTTGGAGCGAGGTGTAGAGCGGGGTCTCCCGCTAGAGAGGAATGCGCTGAAGTTCTGTGTGATCTCCCAGTACAAATGCACAGTGCAGACGGGAAGTCGGAGGCCGGAAGTGACGTGCCGGCTTTGGATCCGCCCTGTGCGTTCCAGCGTGGAACGCATGTGATTACTAGCAAGGCCTGGGTAATCGCTCCCAGAACGGAGCGGAAAAGAGAACAGAGTGGAAGAATAAAGGCATAGAACAGGGAAAGTGTGGGAAGGGCGATACATTGCATGGGAATGGGGGTGGTATGGAATATGGGGGAAATGAGGAAATAGTGTGTCATATGTCCAAAGCGTAGATGTCAAGTCTGGGCCATGTGAGTGATGCAGGGAGTCGATGACTAGCGATATAGGAGAATGTTGGAGATGGCTGATTGACTGATCAAATATTGAGAATGTAATATGATGTGGATGGGAATGATGTAAAGAATGTATGTATAGTGTATGGTGTAATGGGAGGTGGTGGAAATTATGTAAAAGGAGGGTCTGTGGAGTAAATGATGTGTCCGAAATGTGTGGGGACGGAGAGTGAGAGGTAGAGAGAAGAATAAGAAAAGGTGAAGCCGAGAGCGAAGAAAGAGAGGAGTATACCTTAGCAATGCGGGTGGGTGAATTCAGCGTATCTGTGGAATAAAATGAAGAAGAGTTAGACAAATTAAGTCAAACTTTGGATTTCATATTCTCTGTTGAGACCATGTGCTTAATACTATACAACTGTAAAGAACTACTCTTTAAAAAAAAAAAAAGCCCTCAACCAGATATTTCAAATACAGAAAAATACAGAAGTTATGGCCCTGAAAAATGTTGTTGATAGTAAGTAAAAACAATGGGATTTTCTCCAATATTGGTTTTGCTCAGTAAAACTCAGCAAAGATAAGAAAAACTATTTAAATGAGGCATCAATGTAATCGTAGTAAACCAGAGAATAAAGATAAAATACATTACAGTCAGCGGGAAAAAAATTTTTTGCTAAAAATCGAAAATAAAAATGATTTTGTTAGTGTCCCCCTTGAAATAGTTGATAAAATTTTGTGAATAAGCTAAAGACCCCCATAAATGAATTACCTATACATTGTATCTCACCCCACAAATAAAAAGCCATCATATGTTTGCATTACCAAAAATGTTTTATTTTAAAGCCTGTACAATGCAGTCACAACCACATAGGGTATGGGGTATCAGTACATTCGGGAAAAATTGGGCATCAAACTTTGCAGAGCATTTCATCATTTTATTAATTGTGTAAGTGTCATTTTTGGCCTAAATGAATGTATTTTTTTAAAAAATTAAAAAGTTTTTAAATAGCACTTCTATTTTGTTTTACCCCATGTGAAACACTTAAAGGGTTAATAGACTTGATAGAAGTTGTTTTAGATACATAGAGATGTATAGTTTCTATAATGTATATTGTAATTTATGGGGTTTTACTATTATTTAGGCCTTTCAAAATCACTTGAAAGCTGAGCAGCTTTGGCAAGTTTCATGAAAATTCTAAGTTCTAGGCCTCATAGCATCCTAGAAAAATGAGAGGGCGCATAAAATATAATTCCAACATAAAGCAGAGGAGACTGCAACAAAAAATAAAAGGACTCAAAGGCGCTCATAGGGAAAACACCGTTGGTTCAATGGAATCCTTGCCTTGGAGAGAGAGTGTTAGCCACTGCAGTGGAACGTGATTACCACTGCTTTTCAGTCTGCAAAATTCCTCCTCCAATTAGATCACAAATATTTAAGAACCTGACGAAGGGAGTGGTCCGTCCCCGAAACGCGTAGTTCACTATTCGATACTTTGTGAATAAAGTGAATTTGTGATCAAACATTGGTTGAGCCTGAAATCGGATTAGCAGCACAGTCCACTTTTTTCCCTTTAATCCAACATAAAGCAGATATTCCGGATGTGTTAGTTACCTAGCTTTTTGGGAATTTTAACTATCTGCCTGGAAAGCAGAACATTTCATACTTTGAAAATGAAGGATTTTTCCTAACTTTTGCCAAATTTTACATTTTTTTTAAGATTGAAACACAAAATTTATCAATTCAAATTTTACAATTAACATGAAGTGGAATGTGTCTCAAGAAAACAAATCTCAAAATCACGTGGATATGTTAAAGCATTCCAAAGTTATAACCAAATATCGTGACACTTGTCAGATTCTAAAAATTGACTCTGGACAACAAGCGTTGGTGATAAGGGGTTAACGCTTTGTTAACTTATGCATTTTGTAAACACATTGTTGACAGCTATGTAATTAGGCAAATCCCCTCTTCTCAGCTGTTTTGATGCATTTGAAAACGCATGCGTTAACGCAAGCCAAGCGTTGTTCTCTCTATTGCCTCTATAAAAAAATAAACTTTTATACTTACTTAGTATAAGTTCAATAATATCATTAAGTACTACACCTTGGCTTCATTGCACAATCTCCCTATCTATAGCACATACGCAGTAAAGCAGGAGTGTAATGTGTAAGATCATTGGCTGACTGGGTAAGCGACGGGAGCAACATACAGTACGAATGTAAGTATACAAGTTTTTTGCCACCCATTAAAAAAAAAACGTACTTACAGGTTCCCTTTAAGGGTGCGTCCACGTGTTCAGTTTTTTAGATGCAGTTTTTGAAACCAAAAGCAGGTATGGATGATAATGGGTTGAGACAAATAATTGAAAGGTGCTACTCCTCTGCCTACTTTAACTCCTTTTCAGGTTTGGGCATCGAAAACTGCATCTGAAAAACTGAAGGTGTGGTCACACCCCATGGAGGTTGTTTAGTGAGAGACAAATGGTAAAGGGTTCTACTTCTTGATGATCTTCAAACAATGATTGCCTGGGCAGACATTTTATGTGTGTTGACATGGAAACAAGAAGTGAAAGTCAACTGGGACCAAGTGGGGGAGATGTTTCAATCTGTCCAAGCCAGAATATTCTGCATTGGTACAATACATCTCCCTAGTAGGCATTTGAATAGGAGAGGCCGGGGACAGGCGAGTAACATTTCTTTCATTGTAATAAAGCAATATTTCCTAAGATAGATATGGTCTGTTTTTATTTACAACAGTTTTTACTGTAATATAACATTGACCCCTTTCAGCACCAAGACTTTCTCCAACACCCGCAAACGATGCCACAATCGATGCCTGTACATTGTCGGGAGGGGGGGGCAATCCATTGCTGTTACTGCTGGGAGTCTATGTGAGACTTCCAGTAATGTCATTAAGCACAATCTGCAGGGTGTAACATAAAGGTCTGAACAGTGGTATATCTCTCAAATACACAACACATTGAAAGACTAAAAGTATAGGTTTTTCAAAAATGTATCCAATGATACCAAACTCGCCTGCCTAACCCCACCATCTTTTTCCGTCTACAATATGAATAGTGACAAGTGTGTACTCTTTGTACAATGTCGCGCACAATGCACTCTTATGGCAACTCTATGCTAGTTGCTGTTCATATGGCTAGCATACAGCCACCATATAGGGTCGTGTGAAAGGGGCCTAAAATTCATATTGACTGAACTGTTGCTCTACAGCTTCACCTGCAAAACAAGAGTTGAGTTTAGTTACATTGACATTCAAATTCTAGTTTCTTGTGTTGATTTTTGAAACCAGGAATTAGAACAGATCCCAGCTGAAACAAGGAAAATATTTGAAATTTGGAAACATTTTCTTTTTGCTCTCTCATGGGACCTGTTCCCATTTTAGGTAAATAAATAAAAAAAATGGAGAACTATGCCCCTGGGCAGTCATGGGTAGAAGACGGGCTTTCTACATTGAACAGCTCCTTTCATGCAGAGAAACACTCTGGAAGCCATTGAGTTAAGCTCTGTGATTGCTAAAGTGCCGCAGTACTGTACACTCAGATGTAATGCTCCAGCTTATCAGCTCCTTAGTATTGTCGGCGTGGGAGTTTCTGCTTCAAGCAGACTGCGATGGGAATAAAAATAGACATGGCTTGCATTTTACAGGCTTTATCTGAATTATGTTCACTTGAATTACTAGCATAGCTGCAATAGAGCTCAAGCATATAACATTTTCAGCCTAGCTAGTCTGTATGGCACAAATGGATAGCTGCTATACATAGGAGTTTTTCTACCTTAAAGGGGTTTGACCATGAAAGAAAATTATCAAATTTCAACCCCTAGTGATGATTGCACAATAAAGATAATATTTAACACCTTACTTTACAATTTTACTCAGTTTTATTGCGGTTTTAGCTCCTATAACTCAATGATGGTTAGTGTAAGATTTTTGGATGGGGACTCTCCAACCAGACACTTAATGATCCCTCTAGTGCTGTGTGGTAACAATGTAATTGGATTATCAGGGTAAAGGTTTATACACACTTTAATTTAGCTTCTGAACATTGTACTAGTATCTGACACATAGAAAGAGAGATGAGATAGATACTCAGATGAGATCCATGAGATGGATATAACACATAATGACACTGTCAGCTCTGCTAACTCACCTATAGCATACACAGTTCTGCTATATACCTTCCTCCCCTCCCCCTCTCCTGGATAAAGATCTTAACTGTCTGTAGCTTGTAGCTTTACTCTCCTCTTGTGTTGCTTGCCAGCGAGAAGTCAGTGTCTGTGTGAGCTCGTCCTGGAATGCAAGACGTTAGACAGAAAGACAAGATGTCTGCTGACCCTCAACCCAGGAGATACAAAGTTGGGTCTGGGGGCAACCAAAATATTGTGCACCAGGACTGATAGAGACAGGTTGGAATTATATGTGTGAAATGTTATATTTATGAAGAAAAACTTGGCACTCCTTTATGTGAAATCAGAAAATCTTATTTTATTTTTTGTTCAAATTTGATCGAGAAGAGCAATCCAAATAACAATTTATGCAACGTTTCGGTCTTAATTCAGACCTTCATCAGGCACTATGGTAAAACAATGAATACAAAATAAACATGAGTACATAATATCAATATAACAGCATTGAATATTTATAATGAATAATATACAAAGAGCGAAAAAATAGCTATGACTGCTTCAGCGCTTGGAGCGAGGTGTAGCAGTCATAGCACTGCACTTCCTCTTTACACTCCTTATACCTAGCAATCCGGTAAGTATCTGCTTTCTACCATACATACACTACTTATTGCAGAATATTGTGCATATTCTGTTTGTGCCTTGAGTTAGACTGTCTTTGCTCTACCATACCTCTCCATTTTTTCCTTGTCATTTGCCTACCATGGTCGTACTTGCTAGTACCTATGATGCACTGTATTACTGTCTCAACTAACCTGACATACATAAGTCTCTAATCACGACGCCTTTATTTCCAGTAATACTCACCCACTCTCGTGTTATCATATACGCCTTCTTACACCATTCAGCTTGGAACCCAGTACACCACTCCACGTACCAGCCTCCGGCCATATTTAAACCCCATGCTGGACTGTATTTTTTCGCTATTTTTTCGCTCTTTGTATATTATTCATTATAAATATTCAATGCTGTTATATTGATATTATGTACTCATGTTTATTTTGTATTCATTGTTTTACCATAGTGCCTGATGAAGGTCTGAATTAAGACCGAAACGTTGCATAAATTGTTATTTGGATTGCTCTTCTCGATCAAATTTGAACAAAAAATAAAATAAGATTTTCTGATTTCACATAAAGGAGTGCCAAGTTTTTCTTCATTGATGAACAGGGTTTGGTAACCTACTTGTGCACCCGTCAAGCTCTACATATTTCGAGTGACGTGTATTCTTTGTACTATATTTTTATTAATAACATTGAATTAGAGAATGTGTTATTTTGTTATCCTGTGTGCATTTAATAAACTTGTCTTTGTGGGAATACCCCTTCAACAAATACTCCATTTATAATATTTTGCTTGTAGGATTCCTACTAATATACAGAAAACATTGCTTATGAGTTTAAATAATTTGTGTGGGTTTGTGCATTGCTTGATTACAATAAACAATGATTTATGGAAATCAATGTAAAAATATAATCCAATCCATGAAAATAACTATGCAAGCACATATTATCCATAAAGTTACCATCTTTCTGTTGTTGCCACTTTCCCCCACTATATTTCCTGAACACCAAACACTTAAATAAAGGTATAGAAGGGTTTGCACAGATGTAGATGTACCATAGTATTCTATACAGCCTCTGGGATCCACAGGAGTGAAAAAAAAAATTGTGTGGTTAAAGTGGGGTAACAGTATTACCTGTAGTATAAAGTATTGTTATATTTATGCGTGCTGTTTTGCTTTATAGGTCAAATAACACCTTTATCCAGAGACAGTCCAAGTCCAGTTGACCCAGAGTCTGTGGAAGTAATGATGAATTTTGACCCAGACCCGGCTGATCTTGCTCTGTCCAGTGTACCAGGACATGAAACATTTGACCCTAGGAAACATAGATTTTCTGAAGAGGAACTGAAGCCTCAGCCGATAATGAAAAAAGCAAGAAAAATCCAGGTGCCTGATGAACAGAAGGTAAAAGTAAACCCCAGACATGCCTGTACTATTATAGCAAAATATGCTTTTTTAGAAGGCTGGACACTGTTTGAAAGACTATGTATCCTACTATGCTATTATTTGCCTTATTGGTGCATTAATCACAGTTTCTTTGCTATATACTCGCATAAAAAAAAAAAAATCAACTTTGTATGTTCCTTCTGTTATTTCTCCTAGAAATGTATGGGAAACTTCATAGCTGGATATTATGAGTTGGTTGTGTCGCAGTCTGTCATCAGTGTTCACAGTGTAGGAACACGTAGCATTTGTTACTCTTGGCAAGGGACATATAAACACCTAGTTCTTTAAGGGATCATCTTAGGGTGATTTGGAACACTGAACCACAGGTCCATAAAGACCAGTAGTTGATTTAGTGTCCCAAAACGGCCTGTAACATCTGTCAGTAGCGGCTGTGAAAAAATAAAATTGATTCTGATAAAGTGTATTTCATATATATTTCATATGTTTCCCAGAGGGATTACTGGGAAATCATACGTTCAAAATTTCTAGGGAAACAATAAATGTTTGTATTATACACATCAGACTCTTTCAGACCCTTTTAAATTTTTTAGTCAATTGGTAAGATCCAAAAAGTTCTTTCACTAATGTACACTCTGCACCCCATCATGACAGATAAAAACAGAAATGTAGATATTTTTTCTAATTTATTCAACAAGGAAAAATTTATTCAACAGTTCACGATATTGTATAATTGTATTTATATTTGATAGATTATTGGCATGTTATACACTTGTTTGTTTTCCTGTTAGGATGAAAAATATTGGAATCGACGTTATAAAAACAACGAAGCTGCAAAACGGTCACGAGATGCTCGTCGGCTAAAGGAAAACCAGATCACAGTCCGGGCTGCCTTTCTGGAGAAAGAGAATGCCGTTCTTCGGCAAGAGGTAGCCAAAATTCGCCAAGAACTCTCTCGCTACCGAAACATTCTGTCCAAATACGAGTCTCAGCATGGAGCCTTGTAAATAACTCATTTGCACAAACCAACACAACATCACAAGAATCTCCCCCCACAACTCCTTTTTTCTGTCCAGAAGAATGGCCTTTGTACAATCACAAGACTTAACAGGCACAAAGGACATATGGGAAGCAGGCCATCGCACAACTCTTTTTTGCCTTTCTTTCTTCCTCCAATTGTCAACATTCCATCTTGACATCCCTTTCTGCAGAACAAAGGGTGCTATAGTGACAAATAAACATTATGGGGTTTCACCAGCAATTAGGCAAATAAATGTGAGGAAAAGGAAATGGAAGCCAAAGCTGATTTTGAACATAAGCACCATCCAATACACCAGCTACCACATAAAGGCTAATTTCCTTGTTTTTGACAATCCTTGCACACAGCTGTCCAGTAGCATTGCATTTTTTATTATTATTACATTGTCGGAGAAAGTTTGATGGCTACAGCATGGATGATGTAAAAAATTGTAAATATACGAAATGAATATGTTAATTGAAAGGTATTGCAATTAGACAAGCAGGCAAATGGTGAACAAATCTCTTACAAATAATTGTTAGATCTGCAGGGATTTCATATTACAGTATCTTATTAAAGCAAGAATGGACAATCCTCCAGCACATTAGCTCTTGCAATCAGCATGCTCCACATCTGTAAGCCAGACACTGACCACTACTGTGACAAATGAGCACTATACATTACTTCATTTCTATCAATGATAACTGAAGGGTATTCATGAAAATGATAGTGGTGGGTATACCATTTATGCTGATACTCATACTCCCTAATAACAGTAATATATTTGCCTTTCTTCCTTGGTATTATCATCCCATCTGGCATTTAATAGAGCAGTGGTGACCTGCCTTTTCTACCAGATATCAGAGAAATATTAGTAAGAGCTCACTTATTGACAAACCTGCCCTATTAGTAAAACAATATATATTAAGATCTGTTAAGTGCTCAAAAGCCTACACCCAAAAATCGAATTTCAAATTAGTCTCTCTGCCTCCAGTTTCTCTGTGGCTCTCTCACTCAGTTCTGTGTAAAGACAGAAGTCTTATCGAGTCTTTCAGCCTACATGACCATTGTTTCCTTGTGGCAAACTGAAACTGCATTTTCCCCATGTAGCTTCTCCTTCAGACTTCCTGTACACTCATGGTGATATGTACGGGGTATTCTTGCTACAACTGAGTGGTGCTAAGAAAAAGTAGAAGAGGTGCTCATACATAGAAATCAGCTAATTTACATTGCACTTGCCTGCCTTGTGCAATGAGGATGGGTTTAAGTACACAGGACATAAACAACATCATCTATAAATATATTGATGTGTCAACCTGGTAAAAATTGTATCTTACAGTAAAGAAACAGGTATAAACAGGATATTTTTGTGGCTCATTCTAGATTATGGTATACACATATTTTTAACAAGGTATTATTGTATATTTCAAAGTATTTTTATCTGTAAGTAGAAGTAAACATAGGACTGACTCTTCGAGAGCTTCTGTGAAAAGCCCCTTAAAGGGGTTGTTTGGAATTTGAAAAAGAGTCTTCACTTTAATGGGGTAAAGTTGCAATACCATACCAGTAGTTCGACTCATTTTTTATTCTAAACTATTGCTTTAAGATATGTTTGTAACTAAAGGAATATTTGGTTAATGCAATCAGTGAACTGTTTTTGAAAAGCTAGTTATAAGACAAGCCAGCGCTCAGACCCTGTCGCAAATTAAAGAAAGAAACACCTGTATACGGACTAAATGACCCGTGGTGGGGAAAGGATTTTCAACTGTAATCTAGTCTAGAGGGTTACAATTATACAAGCTGTATTATAGCAGTAGACTCATAATGGCCTTCAAAATTATCTTAATGATGTTAAAGGGTAACTAAACTTTTAACACAATTATATAAATCAATAGTGCAGATGATAATAGTAAACTTTGTAAAACAAATTAAAGAAATATGTTCCTTCTTCTTCCCCTGACTCCTGACTGTGCTGATATCTCCTGTTGTTTCATAGAGTTTTTTTTAGAGTTATGGTTTTACAAATAGGTTGCTGCTTCCTGCTCACAAAGAAGGGGGAGGTCATGGGACAGTGCTCCTTTTGTGTATCTGAGCGTGTTCATTGATAAGAATGCAGATATCTCCTACACAGAATAGTGAGGAACAAGATTTCCACTCTCCAGTATTAGTCTCTCCATCCTACTCTGTGATTCTGCAGAACTTTCTCAGTCTCTCTCTCTGCATGCTGTTTCATAGACTGCTCTTCAGCTCCTCTACCACCTTCTTCTCTCCCCGCACTTTCTGTGCAGTGCAGATAGTTATTAACCCTTAGTACTCAAATGGGACAGACTATACACTTCATGCAACTGTTTCACTGCTGTTTTCTGTTACTCTTTACATGCTGCATGTGCTGCATGAAAGCTTCAAAGGCCATGCATCTGTATGTACATTTTGCAGCGTTCAGTGGATTTACTTATAGCAATCTCACTGGATTTACTGCAAAATTACTTAAAAAGAGAACACAAGGCATCATGGAAACTGTTGGCAACCTAAATTTGACTCTGGGCAGATACAGGAAGAGGTTAGTCTTCACCCTCTTCAGTGCTGCTGAGAAAGGCTTTTGACATGTAACTTCAGAACAGAAAACACCACAATATCGGCATTGTTCTGTTTCTTTTAAAGGGGGGATCACAAATGACAATTTAGTAAAAATAATTATGACATCAGAGTTACGCTTTAACCAGTTTTTGTAAATCACCTTTCTGTCCCGTATAACATTGACAGCAGATGTTTCTAATTAATTCTCTGTTTACTTTTTTTAATCTCGAAACTGTGCATGTTTCTTCAGGCACACTGCTCACTGTAAAAAAAAGGAAGAGCAGAACACAGCATATAGAATAGGTTTTTCTTAAAGGGAACCTGTCACCAGGAGACCCATTTTTAGCACTCCCCCAGTCCCCACAGAGCATAGTACATACACTGCCAAAGAGTTTTTGTATAAAAAAATAGGTTTTACAGAAAAAAAAGATATGTTATATTGTACCTTTCATTAGCATCTGCTGTGTGACTAGGCACTCGTCACCTGGGAGTGGCTGAAAAGGAGCAGTTTCCCCCCCCCCCCCCACTATATATGTATAATAATATTGTTTATTAGGCTAAAAAAAGACATTCAGTTTATTTTGTTGCCCCACAATGTTGATCAACAACTACCTTCCTGCTGCCGGTTGAGTAGAGAGTTTGCTGCAGATGCTACTTTCCATTTATGTCTATGGTAGTGCTGAAAAAAGCACAGCCCCCATAGACATTAATGGATAACGCCTGCTCTTGTGCAACAAACTCATCATTTGGCTTGGCTGGAGATATGTCATAGATGCAGATGGGAATACCTCTTTATGTTTATGAGCTCTGCTGCTAAGGGGCTGTGAAGTAGTTTGAATGTGTTTATTAAGAATACAGGAGTATAAAGAAATCAGTTCAGATACAATCTTGGAATATAAATGAATGTTTTACAGTCCTGCTGCCACTAACAACACACACACAATTATTGTTATACACATCTCTAAGGTCTAACACTGTTGGCACCTTTTATATGGTCAAAACTGCTTTTAGAGTGTTGTAGACTTGATAAATTTTAATAGTTTGACACTTTCTGCATAATTCTGTGTAAGGCACTCCATATTCACACGGGGAATTGTAATGGCCATGTTTAATATATTGAAACTTGCCATTTTAAATGAATCATATATAAAAATCTATAAACTATTTTTATTCCCCATGGAAAACAACAGACAGAGTTTAGCAGTAGGGAGGACTCCAAGTCAAAACTCAGCCCCCACACAGCCAATCTTGCCCCACACAGTTTTCTAGATCCCCTTGCTGCCCTGCTATAGAAAGCTTTATTGTTTACTTCCAGAGGACAGAAATCTGACCATGGTCACACAGGTGCACAGCTCCTTATATAACACAGCTCTGATTACTCTCTGTGATACTAAAGAGCTGTGCACCTGTGTGACTGTCCTCTGGAAGTAAACATAGATGCTTTCTGTAGCAGGACAGCAGGCAGAGGCCTAGAAAACGGTGAATAATTGATACAGAAAGTATATTGAAAAATTGTATAACTTTATACAAACAATAACATTAATTTGCTGAAATAGGAATATCCCATGGGATTTGCTCAAACAACTCAGTCAGTGCAGTGATTTATATTGCAGAATTCTCTAAATTGCAGTTAGAGAAAAAAATAACAATCATTGTTGTAAAAACTAAAGAAAATGTACTATTATTCTTGCTTTTTTCACCATAGCTTCTTGGTGTACCTGTGTCCATTTTACAAGAAGCTTTAACACACAAGAAGATTGAAGCTAGATCTGAGCAGGTCTGTTTATTAAGTTTTGGGTTTGATGAACATATTATAGTTTCTTTTGTTGAAGCCTATGGGCAGTGGGGTAACAAGACACCAGTGGCCCCGATGTGAACTTTGGATTAGGGCCCGGATATACCTAAAATCGCGCTGCCACCCCAGTCCAACACATTACACTTGAAAATAAACAAATATACTACACCGACATACACCTCCACTAAATAAAATGGGCCTCCAATCAGTAAATGACCAGTGCCAGTATAAATTTACAGAGAGACTAAAAATGGCCATGTTTATTCCCATCTAAATTAACTCATATGGAATTTCTGCAACCAATTAAAATGACAGTTACATATATACAGCACACACAGTGGTGTATTGAGAATAGGCTAAGCCCCATAGAAGAATTCTGCATGACTCCCCCTTAAAAAGAATATTTTATTTACTCACACACATATACAGTGTACACACATTTATAAATATAAATACATATAGTATATACACACCATAAACATACGTATAATATATAAACAATATATACACTCACCGGCCACTTTATTGGGTACACCATTCTAGTAACGGGTTGGACCCCTTTTGCCTTCAGAACTGCCTCAATTCTTCGTGGCATAGATTCAACAAGGTGCTGGAAGCATTCCTCAGAGATTTTGGTCCATATTGACATGATGGCATCACACAGTTGCCGCAGATTTGTCGGCTGCACATCCATGATGGGAATTTCCCGTTCCACCACATCCCAAAGATGCTCTATTGGATTGAGATCTGGTGACTGTGGAGGCCATTGGAGTACAGTGAACTCATTGTCATGTTCAAGAAACCAGTCTGAGATGATTCCAGCTTTATGACATGGTGCATTATCCTGCTGAAAGTAGCCATCAGATGTTGGGTACATTGTGGTCATAAAGGGATGGACATGGTCAGGCTGTGGCGTTGCAATGATGCTCAATTGGTACCAAGGGCCAAAGAGTGCCAAGAAAATATTCCCCACACCATGACACCACCACTACCAGCCTGAACAGTTGATACAAGGCAGGATGGATCCATGCTTTCATGTTGTTGACGCCAAATTCTGACCCTACCATCCAAATGTCGCAGCAGAAATCGAGACTCATCAGACCAGGCAATGTTTTTCCAATCTTCTTGAGCTTCTGCAAATTGTAGCCTCAGTTTCCTGTTCTTAGCTGAAAGGAGTGGCACCCGGTGTTGTCTTCTGCTGCTGTAGCCCATCTGCCTCAAAGTTCGACATTCTGTGCGTTCAGAGATGCTCTTCTGCCTACCTTGGTTGTAACGGGTGGCGATTGAGTCACTGTTGCCTTTCTATTAGCTCTAACCAGTCTGCCCATTCTCCTCTGACCTCTGGCATTAACAAGGCATTTCTGCCCACAGAACTGCCGCTCACTGGATGTTTTTTCTTTTTTGGACCATTCTCTGCAAACCCTAGAGATGGTTGTGCGTGAAAATCCCAGTAGATCAGCAGTTTCTGAAATACTCAGACCAGCCCTTCTGGCACCAACAACCATGCCATGTTCAAAGGCACTCAAATCACCTTTCTTCCCCATACTGATGCTCGGTTTGAACTGCAGGAGATTGTCTTGACCATGTCTACATGCCTAAATGCACTGAGTTTCCGCCATGTGATTGGCTGATTAGAAATTAAGTGTTAACGAGCAGTTGGACAGGTATACCTAATAAAGTGGCCGGTGAGTGTATATCAAATCAATAAACCAAATCCAGTTTCAAGAGTAAAATACAGATGAAAAGAGAAAACATCATTTAAGAATTAAAACAGTAATAAACATTTGGCGGGTAGAGGAGGCGGCAATGGGGCATCAAGCTACTCATGAACCCCAAGGGTCCCACTATCGTCGTAAACTGGCGATAGTAAACGTAGGAGCCTCGTCAGCTTCCCAAATCTCATCCCTATATGACCGCCCCTCCACCTGATGCCGTAACCCTGAGAAAGAAAACACATCTAAGCCACCCTGCTCATTGAAAATCATTCCGGGGGCAGTGGCCCGGGATCACGGCCCATCCGTGCACCTCCCCTGTCTCGACCCCCCCGAGCCCGACGTCTAGGGGTTCTCCCTGGCGAAGGAGCAGCCCCGTGTGGTGGAGGTAATGGCAGGCCTGGCCACTCTGGTAACTCAGGAGCTGTGATATGCAGTGCTGCTGCAACAGCCGGAACCTCTCCCGGGTGTCGAATAACAAATCTGTGCTCCGCCTGTCGGATCTGGAGGCAAAATGGAATCCCCCAAGAGTAGGGTATATTTCGATGTCATAGTTCCTCCAAGAAGGGCTTCAATGCTCCACTTTTTAGTAGTGTCAGCTTTGATAAATCTGGTAAGAGCTTGCCTTGGACATTATAACCTCTTAGCTGATAACGGTGCACCCGACAGATAACGTCTCTCGGTTGTTCATTCGCTGCAGGTCTGGGTTGTAGTGAGCGATGGGCTCTATCCAGCTCCACTGGCAAATCTACTGGTACCTCCAAGATGGAGTTGAACAACTGGCGTAAGGTTTCGTGGAGCGCAGGAGTCTCTACTGATTCGGGCAGGCCCCGAACTCTGATATTGTTACGCCATCCTCTGTTCTCGGCGTCATCCATTTGGTCTGCCAAAAATTGAAGTTGGAAAGAGTGAGAGGCAAAAGTAGCTGCTTGTGTCTCCAGACAGGCATTAAGATCATTCTGGGTGACCTCAGTAGATGTTACTCGATGCTCGAGCTGTTGAACTTCCTCCCTCACCGCATGTACTTCAGCGAAGGGGGCACTCAGCCATTGTCCTCCACCGCCAGCAGCAGAGGGATTTAGAGGGGAGGCAGGGCTGTGTGTAGATTCCCAGCAAGGGGAAGCCCCCAATGAGGTGCAATGGACCCCCGAACTTGGTGGGGAGAGCCCAAATTTTGCTCCCAGGGGGGAGTTATTTTCGGCCTCTGCTGGCCCTACATATGAATTGGGGGAAGGAGGGCCGTCACTCACTGACCGGGTGCTATGAGGCCCAGAGCTTCTCACTGGTGGGCTGCCAGGCCTCTGTACTTCTGGCGGAGCCGCCATGTCCGCCCACGTGGCAGGCGCGCAGCGGGCTGAGGTCTCCACCGCCGCGGTTCGCCGCCCTGCTACTACCTGGGCTGGAGCCGAGTGCGCTGCCTCCCTCTGTGATTCGGCCTGTGTGGCCGCCGCTCCTCCATCTGTTGGCGCGATCACCTCCGCATCCGAGGTGTGTGCCTGCTGCGAGTGTCTCCCGCTCACTTGTGGCTGCAACAGGGAAGCGCTGGGGTCCACCGTGCCGTCGGCCATCTTGGAAGGTGTGATCTTTTTGCTGCTCGAGCCGGCCAGCTCAAAGAAGTTTGCCAGGCTCCCGTTCTTCTTCCTCACCCGGGACCTCCCGGCGCTCCTGCCTCCCTTGCCCACCATCATGGCTCAGGTAAGTGCCGTTATCAGCCTGCTGCCTCGCTGTATCTGGGTCACGGAGCATAGCACTATAATCATGCTTCTTAGCCCGCCATTAGCTAGCCACGCCCCCCGAATGGAGGTTTTTTTGACCTATGACTCATAAACACAGATAATTAGTCATCAGCCCGACTAGCACATGAGCAGACAGTAGGAGTGATGCCACTCTTTCTGAAGTCTTTAAAACCCGCTTCATGCTGCTTTAAAACTCTAGCGTGCAGCTCCTTGTTCTACAAGTAAAGGAGTGACTATTTCTGACCTTTTTTCATCCCTTCTCTCCTATCACATTACACTCTTCAATGCTCTTCCCCTTCTATATACTATCTGAATTTCAGGATGGCGATGTCCCTCTCTGTCTGCAACCTGCATATGAGTAAGTACAATTTATCTATCTGCCTCTACTCCCTGTAGATCCCCTAATCTGTTCCCCTCACCCCTTACCATTTTTATTCCAGGACAGTGATCTTCTCTCCTCCTTCTTCATCTTGCATTCAGCGATCTACACTGCCCCCAGGTAAGCCCCACCACCAGATTCCTCAGCTCTACCAGACTGATTTGCCTACATTTTTGCATCTATTCATGTTAACCATTTAATAATAACATTCATGACAAACAGTTACATTTGTTTCCATTATTTCCTCCCATGACAGCCCACTTGGAGGATGCCCCTTGACCTCTGTAGGAACAGGAAGAAGAAAGGTTAAAGGCCTCCCACCCGCATCCTCCCGCCAATGTTCTTATTGTCTCTACAGGCTCCACCCCCACCCCCCCAGGAGAAGGATCAAGGGTCTCAGGGGAAAGGTGAAGATAGATCGGAAAAATCTAGCAATCTAGAGAAATCTAGCTTGAGTCTGAGAAGAGTAAGGCCACTGCTAGAAGATACTAAGCAAACAATATAAGAGTGAACCCCGGTCCTTAAACAATTCATCACAAAAATATAACTAATTTGGGGGCGTGGCCTAGCTATGGCGGTGACTAGACGTGTCTTGTGCTAGCTCCTGCTTCATCCTCGATAAAGAGCTGTATAGCATCGCCATCCAACACCCAAACCTGCTCATAATGGGACCTAAAAAGCATGTGGACCCCAAGGTTACCTGCACTCCCCTGACCAGGGGAATTGGCAAGTTCCTCACCCAGGTGGTGGCTCCCCTGGCCACAGCACGAGGTCCTGAGGCGGCGGCCGGACCTTCTTCAGCTGGGTCCCCGCAAACGCTGAATCCAAGCGCAGGGCGCACGGAGACACCGAACTCGGCGATCGGCAGTGGTAAGGAGGGGGCCGGAGCATCGTGCTCCGGTGAGCGTGGGAGAATCCGCACCGAAAGCATCATCCAAGATGGCGCCGTGCTCCGACACTGGCGCTAAGCTCCGGAGGGGTGAGGAGCCGCAGCAGGAGCTGGACGTGTCGATCGATGCCTCGGAGCAGGAGATGAGGAACGAGGCAGACAGACAATCTCCCAGCAACACCACATCAGGTGATGGGGTCCTGGTGATGGAGAGATGCCCAGGCGATTTAGCTCCCATAAGGCCAAACCTAAACTCCAGCACCATAGTGAAGAAGGGAACTGTGTTGTGACAGTCAGAGCAAGTGCGCCTGATTCCAACGGCAGCAGCCAGCGCCACAGTTCAGCAGGGAGCTGAATACCAGCAGGCCACACAGCAGCATGCATTAGAGGAGGTGAGGGTGGGGAAAACCCTAGATACAGGGGATCGTACTGGGGGTCAGATACTGGCTCTAGTGGACTGTAACAAGTCTCCAAATTTGGGAGCCTCAAGACACAACTCTCCCTCTTGTTGTGAGCCTGGGGCTTATTTTCTTAAGGAAGCTCAAGCCTTGGGAGAACCTCAGCTGCTCCAGCCTGAACATATTTCCCAACATCCACACAGCCAACAGAGATGCTCTATGGTCCTCACAGGAGGAAGAGTGGCCCTCTACACCGGCACAGGGTTCACCGGCGGCCCTACTCACTGCCACTTCCATTCCACCCGGTGGACCGCAAGACTCGGAGGGTCCGAATCTTTCTATGTCCCCGTACTCGTCTTCAATCTTGCCTCAACGGCCACAAATGATGTTGTCACAGGAGTACTCTTCAACTATGCTGACACAAGAAATGGGAGCCTTAGCGGAATTACGAGCTCTCAGAACGCATCTTAGATCTATCCCTACTAGGGAGGACATGGAAAGCTACATGGCCAGACTAGAACAGTCATATGCAGCTGAGTTAGGGGTAGTGCGAGAAGATGTCCAAAGAGTGGCCGCCAGAGTCTCAACTGTGGAAGATAATACTTCTACCCTTATCAACCGTGTGGACACTCACGAGACTATGTTAGCTACGCACACCTTCCAGCTTCAATTTCTGGCTGATCAGCTAGACGACACAGGGAATAGAGGCCGCTGCAATAATATTAGAGTCCGGGGTCTGCCGGAAACAGTGGAAAACTCTAATCTACATAATACCTTACAACAAATCTTTAATTCTCTACTGGAGGTCCCGGTTGACACACGCTTAGAGCTGGACAGAGCTCATCGCTCCTTACAGGCTAAACCTGCTGCACAGGATCCACCGAGAGACGTCATCTGTAGGGTCCATAAATACCAAGTTAAGGACGCTATTATGCTCAAAGCTAGAGAAGCTGGAGAAGTTATTTTTCAAGGCACACGTCTGCAACTGCTTCCAGATTTATCCCGTCTTACGTTACTCAAGCGCAAAGCTCTCAAACCATTCTTGGAGGAATTGAAAAAGAGAAATATTCCATACTCATGGGGATTCCCATTTAGCCTTCATATCCGCCATGCAGATAGGAGATATATCCTGCAGCATCCAGTGGACGTTCCGGGCTTATCCGATGCCTTGGGTTTCCCTACCCCTGCTATTACCAAATGGCCAAGGCTTCCTGTTCCAGAGGGCCTGGGAGGCGGTGCTCCACCACTCCCACTTCCAGCTAGGCCACCACGGAGAGGTGGTCGAAGAGGTCAGAGAGGACGGGCAGCCCCTCTACATCCAGCTCAGCAGCCACTGAGAAATCCTCACACTCCAGATAATCAATAACAGGATTTATCATTAATTGATTGTTGTTTTTCCTCTATACTGGCAATGTTCTTTATCTACCCTATTTTCAGAATGGCAGTGTAAAGATTTGTTATAATTTCTCCTAACTTATCTCATCTGCCATGCTTATCTCATCTGTCATAGGAAGATTAACCAATCTGTTCATTTCAGTAGAATTATTTCATTGTCCCTTCTCAACGGGTCCGAAAGTTTACTTATGTTGGATACGCTTTCATTCTATGCATTATCTTGTTTAATCAGACACAGCTACTAAAAGGGGTACTCGGGGTCTGTGTTTTTCCTCTCTAGCTAGACACTTCCCCCCGGGGTCTGCGTGTATAGCAAGCTATACGTGCGTAGTTACACTGTGCCCCTATTTGGTTCGGGTTAACTGATTTCTAGTGACCTGATTTGTTTTGTGATTTTTTTTTCTTCCTCCCGTTTACTGTGTCTTGTCCTTGAGCGATTGTTGAGTGTTTGTTGTCTCTTTGTGCCAATTTTTCTATTTGTTTTTCTCTTCATTATTCTCATTTAACTCCTTCTTTATCTCGAGGAAGTCCCTTACCCAGGGACATACAAAAACATTATGAACAATTTGAGGTTGTCCTTCTGCTCCTTTAATGTTAAAGGGCTTAATGCACAGGCAAAGAGAGGCCAAATATTGTATCGCCTCAACAAACAAAAAGTATTAATAGCACTATTCCAAGAAACGCATTTTACAGCTAATGCCGTACCCGCCTGTCCAACTAATCTATACTCTAAATGGTATCATTGACAGCACCCCGAGAGGAAAGCGGGGGGGTATCGATGGCATTTCATAAGTCTCTTCAATTTATGTTAGTTGACTCAAAATTTGATCCAGAAGGGAGATTTATGTTTCTAAAAATCAGCATACGAGGCTTTGTCTTTACTATCGCTAACGCATATTTTCCCAACTCTAATCAGGTATCTTTTGGAATGACTTTGCTTTGTCAACTGGCAGAATTTTCAGATGGCTCAGAAATAATACTAGGAGGGGACTTTAATATGGTGATGGACGTGGACATGGACACCACTGTGGGTAGGTCATCTGTCTCCTTTGCCAAAAGACGCAGATTGAAAACTGGTGGACATGTGGCGTATGTTGCACCCATCCACTAGGGAACAAAGCTATCACTCCCTAGCGCATAACACTTATCATAGGCTTGATCATATATATCTTTCTCATAAACTACTTGACATGCTTCCTAGATGCTCCATAGATACCTTTTTATGGTCAGATCATGCCCCGGTCTATGGTTCCTTGGAAGGGTCCCCATATCAGGTTTGCAAAGCTGTTGGATGATTCCTTGTGTGCAGAAGAGGTTAAGTCAGGAATTTGACTCGGAAACCACCCCTCCCATACTTGCTTGGGAAACGACTAAACATAAATTAAGATCCATTTTCATGTCCCATGGGTCTAGACCAAAGAAAGAGAGAACACACAAACTTAAAAAATCCACTCCCTCGGAGACCTTAAAGGCTGAAATTTCCCTTTTGCGACAAGAAATTTTTTTCCATCCTAGATCAAAAATATAGATGTGCTAGGGAACGTATGCACAGAGGCTTTTTTGAGTATGGTGATAAATGTGGAGCTTTGTTGGCGAGAGCAATACACCCCCGCACCCAAACTACACATATTTCCTCTATAAACTCCCCGACTAAAGGTTTAGTACACAAGGAATATCAGATACTAGATGAGTTCTCTAACTACTATTCTGCCCTCTACAACATAGCAGATCAGGAGCCTGGTCCCACCTCTCCTCTCCCAAATTCTGCACTGATAGAGGAGTATTTAGAAACTAACTCCTTTCCAAAGCTTTCGGCAGAAGAAGCTGAGACCCTGGAAAGCAACTTTTTGGAAGAATAGGTGGCGCTAGTCATTAAAAACATTAAAACGGGGAAAAGTCCAGGTCCAGATGGCTTCACAGCCAGATTCTACAAGTCATGCAAATTAGAGTTACTCCCCCTGCTAACCAAGGCCTTTAATTCTGTATCTGGGGAATGCCCCTTCCCAGACCAGGCGTTGCAGGCCCATATTACTGTTATTCCCAAGCCGGGAAGAGATCAAACACATTGTGGTAATTTTAGGCCAATTTCTTTACTGAATGTGGACACTAAAATATACTCGAAGCTACTGGCCTTACGACTTCAACCATATATTACCTCCTTGATACATCAGGAACAAGTTGGGTTCGTCCCAGGGAGGGAGGCCAGGGACAATACCATTAAGACAATTGCTTTAATTGAAAGGGCGAAAACATCTGGCACTCCCATGTGCTTGCTCTCCATAGATGCAGAAAAAGCATTTGATCGGGTTCATTGGGGGTTCCTTGCAAACACTCTACGTTCCATAGGCTTAGGAACGCGAATGAGAGAGAAAATATTGGCCATGTACCAAAGGTCCTCCGCAAGAGTTAAAGTAAATGGGTCACTGTCCCTACCGTTTTCAATCTCAAATGGGACAAGACAGGGTTGCCCCTTGTCACCCTTCCTGTATATACTTGTGATGGAGTCTTTGGCCATAGTGTTGAGGAACAATCCCGACATCAAGGGGCTCCAGGTTGGACAGACACACCATAAGATGTCTCTTTTTGCGGAAGATTTGTTACTGTATGTGAGTAATCCTCAAATCTCTCTTCCGTCCATATTGAAGGAATTTGAGATTTTTGGTAGACTGAGTAACTTTAAAGTCAATTTACAGAAATCAGAATTGCTAAACATATCTCTCTCGCAGACAGAATCAGAGCTTCTGGAGTCGAGTTTCCCCTTTAGGTGGGCCAGGACTTCAATTAAATATCTAGGAGTGCAGATCTCGGCAGACCCATGCTGTTTATATTCTCTCAATTATGAACCTCTACTGAAATTCGTCGTCACTGACTTAACTAAATGGAGGGGATTGCTTGTTTCATGGTTTGGAAGGATTAATGTCCTTAAAATGGATATTCTCCCCCGATTACTATACTTGTTTCAAACAGTACCCATGGACATTCCGCATGCCTTTTTTGTGACGCTACATAAAATATCACGTCAATTCATATGGCGAGATTCGACGCCCCGCATTCGAAGGAGTCTCTTAATGAGACCTAAGTGTTCAGGGGGGGTGAGACTACCGGACTTTGTTACTTACCATAGAGCAGCAGTGGGTACATGTATACTAGACCTTTTTCATCATAAAAAGGACAAAATTTGGGTTAGTTCTGAACCTCTCTTCATGCTTTAGGTTTTTTTTGGCTCCCTCAATCTGTCGCACTCCAATCTCTCCCACTAGCTTTCGTTTTAAAAAGATTGTTGCGAATCTGGAGGAAGTTTGCACTCGCACAGGGAATAATTTCAGTCCCTGACTCCTCTCCTGGGAAATCCTCAATTTGAACCAGGGCTCCAAGCTAGCTCATTTCTGGGGTTGGGCCAGGACACTTTGCCTAGAATTAGGGATGTGGTGTCGGAAGATGGCATCCGCCCATTGGTTGACATGTGTGGGAAATCGCCCAGGTCGCTGGCTTCAATATCTCCAACTGAAAAATTTTGTCTCCACCAACTCCTGCACTAACATCTACTCTCACAACATTTGAGGAACTTTGCCTCACCAAGGTCCCTCTTACACATACCATCTCATTGCTATATGGTGTCTTTTTGGCAAAGGAGACTGGAGATGCAAAACCGTATTATGCTAGGGCATGGGAAACAGCCATTGGTAAGGAACTACCTATGGAGCAGTGGGACACAGTGTACACATTAACATTCTCTGTCCTCGTCATGCAGACTGCAAGAGCTTAACTTTAAAATTCTTTCAGGTTGGTACCGCACACCGGTCAGATTGAAACAAATTTATCCTCAGGTCTCAGATCTTTGCTGGAGGTGTGAAAGTCAAACAGGCACAATGTTACATATATTCTATTTTTGAACACAAAGGGATCGATAAAACCTACTCAAAAGGAAAAAAACAGATTTGCCACAGAAACTTAATACCATAGAGCTTTATTAAATTAATATTAAAAATTCGACAAGAATTGAAAATGTACAAAACAGACGTTTAACTACTGGGGAGGTGAACCAGCTAAACCACTGGGGAAAGAGGTTAAACATCAAGGAAGTGCAAGGGGTGCCGAAACGCGCGTCGGTTGTTTTTCGGCTTCTGCTCTATCCAGGCCTACTGGAGCGCTGGTATCCCTCAATTATACCGTGTACCATACCGGTAACTGTTATGTTACTACCTACCATATTTACTACTACTTTCAACTTTTTATGACCATGCAGAACGAGCCCCTGGCTATATCATTACCAAATGACCAACCATTTGTATAAATCACATCTTGTTCATTACCCAGCCTCCGGATGTTACCCGGTTAACCGGCGCACCCCCTTCCTCCTTCTGTCCTCCTTCCCCCCCTTCCCCTCTGTCAACTGTTCTTGGTGTAATTTCCAGTGTAATACTATAGGCAGACGTCGCTCACTCTGAGCTACGTCTTGGTTACACCTTTACGGGCCTCTTATCCGGAGGCTAGACAAGCTCCTGACTCCACACCCCCTGCATATTCCCCTGTAGCTTCCCCCCTGACCCCCTTGCCAGGTATACACTTAACGCAAGGCGGCTTTGGTGGTCTTTTGTGAAGTATATTCTGTGACGCACCACACAGCCACGCCGTGCTTCCACCTGTTACCTTTTTATGCCCCTTGTTCCTTTTTTGCCCGCTACTCCCCTGATAACTTGTACATGCTAGTCCCAGCACGCTCGCACTGTATTCACTAGAACCCCATATCCCCCGGAGCTCAAATCTGTCTTGTGTGCCCAAGATGTTTCCACCGAATTTGGATCGACCTCCAATTGGTCAGCCTCTTATTGATTTCGGATATGGTGCATCCCACCCCGTACGTAGGACCCGACCCTCAGGGGCGTCTTTCTGTATCTGAACCATGGACACACGTCCTTTTCAGTGGTAAGTGCTATGCCCCCCCCCCCCCGACATGTACTAGTTAGAGAACGTTCCGATCATGTCACCCACTCCAGATGTAGGCAGGCCTTATAATATGGAACTGGATTCCTGTCGAAGTCGTCATCTTTACAATATACGCTTAGGACCCCCCGATCGACCCACTGCATCGACTTCCTTTAGCGACGGATAGTCAGCCCGCATCCGCCTCATCTCCAGCCGCGTCTTAGTTCTCTGTGTATAGTTTCTTTTTTTGCCCGTCACGAGACCAGATCCACGATGCCCCGGCGCAGGTTCCTAAAGATTGGATCGGTACCTCTTCAGCAATGGCACACTGCCACGTTTCGCAGAGTACGCCGTTCCTATGTGACCAGTATCCACGTTTTCCCTGGTTGTCCACCAGACTTTTCTCTTTCCGCCCACCCGAAGTGGTTACGCCCACTCAGGCACTACATGGCTGTCCGGAAAGATTTTCACACCCTGTCATTCACGCCAACGCACTCATCTTGGCTTTCCTGCTTTGGCAAAATCATGTGATCCTCCCCCCGCTGCCCATCAGTTGTGAACTGTATGTGTTTATCCCCGCGGGCACGGCCCCTCGGTTCATTGAGCCACACCCCAGTCTAACCCTGTGACCTCACCCCCTCCCTGATAATATTTGGAGCGTGAAGGGAAAGACGCAACTGGCCTCCTGTCACTATCCTGTCATGCTGCTTAGTCACGACCTAGCCTCAGACAGTAGTAAGAAATGGCGCACCCCTTCCGTCTACTCGCAGTAGTACCTCCGGACATCCACTTGGTGCTGTGGTAACCAACAGGCGCAGTTTTCGGTTTGCCGCGTACAACCCCCCTCCCGAGCATTGTGATTCTAGGTTGCCTTCCTTGCGCATCCCGGTCTGTACTTCCTGTTCGATCCGATTCTTTTCGCTTTGTGGACCACTATGGTGGTCAATGGCCAGCCAAGCACAATTTCACTCTTCCCCGCATCAGAGGCCTTACATTCTTTTTGCATGCGGCTAACGCTGGAAGGACTTTTACGGCCTACACGAACCCCCCCACGTTACCACGTGTTCCTAGTTTTATGTAGAGTTTTTTGGTTCCCTTTTCCTGCTTTTTGTCGGCTACTCCTATCACAGCCGTACACACACACCACACACCGCAGATTGAGACGTCCGGGATCCGCGCACGCCCCCTCTAAGTTGGTTACACGTCTGCCTTTTAACCCAGAGCCCCAGGCACCACACCTACGCACGGCGCACGACTGTGGGCGACCCGTCCCCCCTCCCCCCTTTTCCCCGCTTTCCCCCCCCGCGTCCCACACACAGCGTCTTCAAACTACGCGCGTAACTTGTGTCCCCGGTTTTGGTGACTTTGGTGGTTTTACAAGCGAATCTCACTGAATAGAAGCCCAACCGTGGTCCGGAACAGGCAGGAGGTAGGAAACCCTCCGGCAGCACAAGAAATCAGTTTCGTCAGTCTTCGGATGTATGCAGAAAGGCCTCAGGACAAAGCCAGCCCGAGAGCGTATTCGGAATGGAATTGAGGTCACACGGTAAATCACTATAAATGCGAGGACATAGGAAAAGCTTTCTCAATGGCAACAAGGCACAAAGATCCGGCAGGGAGAACAGGAAGGGGCTGAGAATTTCAGAAATTGGCAGCCAGCTAGTGCCAATTTTCAGCCTTGAAGCCGGCGTGCTCGCCCTAGAGATCGTAGCCATCGTGAGAACGCGGAGAGGTGGCGGGGGTCCAGGAGCCTCGTATAGCAGCATGGGTGCGGCTGCAACCCAGTCGTGGGTCGCAGGCGCCCGTGACCGGGTACTGGCTAATTAGAGACCAGTGATAACACTCAGGCTCTCTGGGAAACAAATGTGATCTACTGCTAGTCAGGAGCTTGATGTATAGTTAGTGCCCAGATGGCCTACGATAATTTTTGGTAGTCCTTGTTTGACTGCTATATTTTATGAAAAATAATCTAGTTGCAGCCAGTTGAACCAAATGGACTGTATCATTGTGGGGTCTCGAAAAAGTATCTGTCTACTCCAGGTGATGACTACAACGCTACCTAATCCCTTACGTACATTTCAGTTCCTGCACCCAAACTGAGATGACAAGTCACATTTTCTCCTATTACCAGGAGGAACGAACCAGATTCTATCTACAGTAACATTTTACATGAGTTCCTACAGACACCAGCATCTGAATTTAGATCCAGGGATTTGACATTCAGAGGTTTTCAGATCAATATGTCTGAAAATACATTTTCCTTTACAGGGATAATTCTCCAACAAGTCCTATTAATATAAAGACTTTGGACTTAAACTAAAGACGAACCCGCCATTGAGGCATATATTAAATTGGTTCAGAGAGCAAGGTAAATCAAGGTTATTACAAAAGTCACTCTATACGAGTGCAATTGACTGCCAAAACCTAAACTTCCACAATACAACAGGACAACGCATTGTGGCGTCTAGTGACTCCATCCTATCGCCCCTTCAAAACCAAAGGACAAGACAAAAGCAATAGCCTCCATGCATACTTCTCCACCCATGGCCAATAGGTATCCAATACATGAGTTACACTGCAACATTCTGACTAAATCTTTTCCACACTTAGAGGAATTGATCAAACCAATATTACCATGCAGAAGATGTCTTCAAACCTAAGGAACATTAATAAGGGCTGGACAAAGGGTCATCCTGCAGGGTAACCAGACAACAATTATGCATTATGCACAATGTTCTAAAAGGGAAACTTCATCCACCCGCATACAAAAGGTTTAAAAGGTTTCCAATAACTGACTTTTTCACATTTTATAACAATGTTGTTGTGTGCCTAATGTGGCCTTTTGTATATAGGTGAACATGTGGCATCACATTTTCACAGTTACAGTTTCAAGCAATAGAACAGTGCCACATCCAAAACGGTGGGGGGGGGGGGAGTTTGGGGATGGGAGACCGCATTGAGGAATTTAAAACTGCAACAAGTTTTGGATTCACAGCTACAAACTTTAGAACCAAAAGGCCTAAACAGGGACTACACATACAGAGCGTCTTCTTTAATTTGTATTGTGGTATAAAGAAAGTGCATCTCCTTATCTAAATAGCTTAGTTTCAGATTGATGGTGAAAGTGTTGTAGCTCTCATGGAATTGAAGCAGAGCCTCCTCACCTGCAGTCCAGATGGTCAAATGATACAGGGAATATGACATACAGAGATTCCTGTTTGACTAACAATAGCCCTGGCATTAAAAATCAATCAGTATAACCATGAACCCTGTTGCAATGTTACACATTTATTGGTATGTAAAGTGTCACTGTTAATCATCTGTCATAATCTTTTTCAGATTCTATAATACTCCACCCACGGGGAAGTTCTAGAGGTAAGAATCAAACTGGACACATCGGGGCATACGACTTACAAGTCGGCCAGTTCACTAAAAGTGCTCTACCGTGTATAATGCTGGGTGCAATCGAGTCGCTAAGATATGCGCCAGAAATCATGCATCTGTTGCTTTCCGCACTGGCCCGACAGAGTCTCCATCTTTTTTTGTGTGCACTTCAACATAGGGCTTGCAACACAATTTGCATGTAAAAAATTACAGCACTCGATCTGAACCAGTCGAACCGACCAACGGCACACCCCCTAATTGTGTGCCACAAAAGGGTCGCTGTGTGACACAATAGCTGCACAGACACTTCTTAAATACCTGTACAAGCGTTTTAGCCTAGAAGATGTGCACAAAGCCCTGAATAATATGCCCCATAATCATCCTATGGACATTAACATGTGGAAGAGGAGTGAAGAAATCAGCATACCTTTTTGAGGCAACTGTGTATATTTGATGGTGTGATGAGCTTATGAGAATCTAGTTCTCTTTGTCAGACATGATGTTATGCATGAAACAGAAAATTGACAGATTTTAGAGTGATCATCAAAGGATATTTAAAAAAAAATTAAAAAAAAAGTGATAATACAGGGACATTTTATTTACGACAGGACGGCAATAACACAGATAGGAGGTAATGAAGCTGGCATGACTGTTAAGACCACTGTGTAAGGTGTTGAATCTCCTCATTAATTTATACTTCCATTCCCTCCTTTCCTTCTGTGTCTTTAAATGTCCATAATATAGTAATACGCCTTCTCGGTCCTTAAGAGAATGGGATTTGGGGGCAACATCCTGAGAGCCATTAAGGCCCTATATTCTGTTCCATCAGCGAGGGTGTATGCTAACAGTATCTATCAAACCCTTTCAACATTACGAATGGTACGAGACAAGGGTGCCCCCTCTCTCATATTATCACGAGCCCCTCTCATATTTACTTAAAAATAGCCCCTCCATTAGTGGAATACAATTGAGACAACTCATGGCTACGAGAAGAGCACTTACTTATGGTTTCCTTAAACCCAACCTGAAACTCAGAAGTAATGCTGACAAGCTGAGTGTGTTCCTTATTCTCCCACCTCCAGGGTTAGGATTTACTTAAGTTGAAAGTTTCTGTTATCTTTTCCCTTTTTATTTTATAACTGTTTGCCGTGTTGTGTGTCATTTTATTTGTAATTCTTTGTTTTTAATATCTTTTTATGCAATGATCAACTTTTTGTAATTAAAGCTTTTCACTTTAATTTGGTCTGTATGCTTGCGTAACTCATAGCCTTGTGAAGTGTGGTTAGGTTAGCTATGTGACTGCTAGAGTGCTGAGTGTGCATGTCTAGTGGTGTGACAAAGTGACTGATTGATGTAGAGTGGGATACTTATTGGTCCCAGTGAAATGCAATAAGTGGTGGCAGTGGCTCTGGGGGGTGCTGGAGCTGTATTGAGGTGTGATTTAGGCTCAATTGTGTTGTCCTGAGTGAAAAGTGAGCGCGCAAGTTTGAGCAGGCTAAATTAACCCGTTACAGTTGCACCCCACTTCCAGTGACGAGGCGACGGCGTTCACCGTGACACCTAATGTTTGTTCCACTTAGAATGTCAAAAGGGCATGTAATCAAGAATGAAACAATAACAGAGACAATGACCCATTTGCATGCTAAATCTAAACACTGCACTCACAACTACTATGTAACTCAGCCTCCTAGTATATATGTTTCGTATAAGGAATATAATATACTATGTGGAACCGTTATGTACACTGTTTGCACAAATGTTGTATATATGAAAGAAATGCTTAATAAAAACAATTTCAACAAAAATAGTAACCTGCAAATCTTCTATAGCTTGGTCCTCTCTGGAAAAATGTGCAGCCACTGAGAGATCTTTCCTTTCATTTTTAATATCAGATTGGTGCATACGGATGGAGTCTCTGACATGTTCCCCAACATAAAGGCCTATGGTGGACACAATTGACACATAATAAGATAGACCACATTAGAAGACCTCCAGGAAAAGGTCCCTCTTGATCTTATGTACCTGTGTTTGACGTACAGTACCTGTCACGTGCGAATTGCTGTCATGCGAATGTGTGTCATGTGAATGTGAATGTGATGTGCTGTCATGCGAATGTGCTGTCATTGCTTTGCAGGCAGGGTGAGGACCATTTTCTGATGGCGGTCTCAGGCACTCCACACAACCAGTTGTTTCAGGTTTGGTGGTTGCCGGAAGGACGGGAATGATGGGACTAGGAATATTTCTTTTAGTCTTGTATCTTTATGCACAATCGGTTGTAGTTCCTTGGCAATATGACGGGATCTCCAGTTGTGGGCTGTAGTGACTACTTGGGTACACTGGCTTTCTGTTGGGTCTCCTTATATGAGAGTAAATGGTCTCGTTGATGGCTGCTGCTTTCTTATTTGGTTATCAGTCACTTTTGGTTGTAGCCCAACTGGAGAATTCAGACCAGACTCCAGGAGGTGTTTTTCCAGATCTGTCTTTTCTAAAGCGTATAACCTGGCTGTATATGATAGACTGGGGTGTTTGGGGTGGAAGCTGTTATTTCTCAGGTAGGCTGTTCTGTCTGTTGGTTTGTGGAATATGTTGCGGGTTAAGCGTCTGTCTTTAATTGGTATTGTGGTATCAGGAAAGTGTAACTCCTTATATGAATAGACTTAGTTTCAGATTAATGGGCTACAACAGCTTTTAGATTCCAGTCCCAGGCGGCGGCTTGTGAGATCGACCATGGTGGTTCATGGGGTTCACTACCCCCGAAGCCTGACAGTAAGATCCGGCCATGGACCCCACCAAGGTTCCGCTAACCTAGACTGGCTGATTTACCACCGTTGTGGCCCAGTAGTCCCAGCAGATTGCTTCTCAAGAAGAACAGCTTGGCAAGTTTACCATGCTGCTGCAAGTTGCAGCATGCTGCAGCAGCTGCTTGCCACTCAGCAACAGCGACAAATTCCTGCTACCTCTACTGCTACCCCGGCTTGTCTACCAGTTGCAGAACCAAGGCTGAGACTCTCTATGCCTACCATGTAGGATGGGACCCCAAGTTGTGCAGGTGCTTATTACTCAGTGCTCCTGCACATAGAACTTATGCCATCTCAGTTTGTCACTGAGCGACCAAGGTGGCGTTCATCATCAGCCTCCTCTCTGGGAAAGACTGGCCTGGGCTACCCCTCTTAGGACAGAGACGATCCAGTCACGGATACTCACAGTCCGTTTTTGAGGAACCTACAAGAGCCTCCTAGTTAGACTGCACTGCGAATCTGTGCCAAGGGGACTCGTCCATGGGGGATTATGCAGTTCCGTTCCGTACCTGGCCTCTGAACTCTTCTGGAATGATGCAGCCCTGACTGCAACATTTAAAAAGGACTTTCTGCTCAAATCAAAGACCATTGGCTGCACGTGACCTGCCGTCTACTCGTGGTGGTCTCATCACTGGCCACTCGGATTGATGTGGTTAACCCCTTAAGTACGCAGGGTATTTTTGCTCATTCTCGCTCTCCACTTTTAAAAATCCATAACTTTTTTCATTTTTCACTGTACAGAGCTGGTGAGGGCTTATTTTGTGCGTAACAAATTTTACTTTCTCGTGATGTTATTTATTATTCCCTGCCATGTAGTGGGAAGCCATAAAAAAATTCCAAATGTTGGAAAATTGAAAAACACGCATGTGTGTCACATTCTTGGTGGCTCAGTTTTCACGACTTTTACTGTGTGCTCCAAATAAAACACTTTATTCTGGTTTGGTCGTCGCGGTGAGTACCAAATTTATACAGTTTTATTGCTTTTTAATCATTTTCAAAAATTAAGCAAATGTGTACAAAAAAGAAAAAAAAATTTTGCCATCTGACGCTAATAACTTTTTCATACTTGGTGTACAGAGTTGGGGGAGGTTTTGCAAATGAGCGAATGTTTTCAATGCTACCATTTGAGGACTGTGCAGCATTTTGATGATTTTTATTACATTTTTATGTCATGTAAAAAGGTGTGAAAGACGCGTTTCAGGCCCCATTGGGCGCCATTGCCGTTCCTGAGGTCACCGCAGGCAATAACCGTTTTTATATTTTGATAGATCGGCATTTTGGAATGTGGCGATACCTAATGTGTGTATGATTTTACTGTTATTATGATTTATATCAGTTCTAGGGAAAAGGGGGTGGTTTGAACTTTTAATATTTTAAATTTTTGACATTTTTAAACTTTTTTTAAATTGTTTTTTTCACTATTTCTTGTTTAGAAATAGTGAAAATAAATAAATAAAGTTTTTTCATACACCCTTCATAGCTCCGGGGCGGATATATCCTTCACGGAGCTCGAAGGAGTTAAGAACTTGTCCAGTTCGTCCCCAGCATCTGGGAAAGTCAGCACCTAGGGTTCTGGGAGAAGCACCATAGGTGAGAGCAAAGCTTCTCTACGCCGAATAATCCATGCTCCTCAGCTTCGCACCAGAAGCCAAATTCAGGTCGCTGCTTTTTGGACTTTGGTTCTGCGGGGAACTTTGTGGATGTTGCTCTGATCTCCCAGCATACCATTCCTGTGGTCTGCCTCGAGCAGCCTCTGGTCATCTCCTTAGTAAGACGGACAAATCCTCTATGATCCGGTCCAGTACTGCACTGAGCCTATCTCCCGCAAGTCGGAGCTCTTATAAAGAGAGACTATCAAGGGTTGGGTTTAGCCATGGTAGGGGCGGGAGCTGCTTTCTGTGAGCTCCCGTGTTTGACCCGGGGAATCAGCCCAAAAACACTCTCATCTCACCTGAAAACTACACCTGCATGGGTGGCCGAAGCCCTGTAGCAGTTTGTACACATTAAGATGCCCAATGAAACTATGTCACTAAATGTTTTGTGATATGCAGAGGTATTAGATGGACATTTGGGAACGATTTACTTTGTATTGTATTTTAATGTCTTCTAGATTTGTTAATAAAATTAGTTATATTTTTATAAACATAAACATTTATTGAAAGAGTACAGAACAAAACATACAACTCTTTACAAAGGCATATCAGTCATGATAATAGAACAATTTGTCACATGAATTATACAATTGTCACATGAATTTTACAATAGTATGATGAAGTGACTTAAAGGACACCTGTTATCAGGTCTGTGTCACTCGTCATGTCACTCTACCTGTTGGAGCAGATCACAAGGATCCATCACAGCCTTTATCTAGTTATTTCATACATTAATCATTATAAAATCATCTATTCTTTATTTGTAAATGAGGCTGGTCACATGGTCAGAGGCAGTGATGTCACCCCTGTTCCCCCTCCCCTCTCCTCCCCCTGCTCATGTCTGTCTGTAATGTATAGTAAAGCATGGCTAGTGTGTGTATGTCATCTGCTGACATGCTGCACCTCCTAATATACAGGTGAGAGACACAGACATCAGCTACACAAGTACCTGGCCTGTTCTGCTGTAACATGGCTGCCTGGAGCTGCTGTATCTCTCCTAAACACACACACATGCACACACAGGCTGCAGGGGCGTGGCCACCAGCACCAGGAAGCACATCACTATACAGCCTCACATCATTATACAGCCTCACATCATATTAACAGGCTGTCAGTCAAGCACTGGGGTGTGGCTGTGCCTCCCACTCATGAATAGAGTGACAGCTTGAATATGCTAATGCTTCATTGGACATTTCACAGGTCATTGCATACAGCTTTAGGACCTCATTGCTTAGGTTTACAGGCATGTAGAGGGACAATGAGGGATAGAGGCAATGCTCTCTAATGGCAGTTTATGAAATATATTTAGTTTAGGGGGGTTATTTTGCATGACGGGTTCTCTTTAAATCTCTGAGCTATGCGCCCGCTAGAGATGAGGTTGTATTATTTAAGATAAATGGCAGCATCAAGCGAATCAAAGTCAAAGTGACATATAATAAGCCTGAATAGTATTACACCAAACAAAGACAAGAATGACCACATCCACACACACATACAACAAATAGTGCCAAAAAACAAAAAGTAGAGTGTACATTAATCGAGGACATAATAAATGCCAGAAGAGGTAGTAGTATCTAAAAGATGGGCACGTATAACACAAATGTAAGGAATTTAAGAAATTAAGGAACCATCCAGATGATACACAGGTGATTAAGCAGGCGAATCCTTAAAGGACATCCAAAGAGACCACGTAGAGTAGAACACTGTTACCCTGTCCTCATCACAGCCTTGAGCTCTTCCATCCTTTGGATGTGAGTCATAGCAGCCACCCAATCAGCTCTTGTAGGAGATGCGGTCAACCTCCAAAGCCTGGGAATAACCTGGCGTGTAGCAACTAAGAAGTGTTCAGCAAGGCCCTTTTTAATTTTTTAAATGGTGCCGAGAGTTCGGAAAGTGGCCTGTTCTGGAGCAAAAGGCATGTGGGATTTTGTTAGGCATTATACAAGCATTGATATCGCTCCAGAGAGGGTTATTAGAGGGCAAGCTCCACTAGTCTTTGCTGGAGGTGTGAAAGTCAAACAGGCACAATGTTACATATATGGTGGAGCTGCCCTCTAATTACACCTCTCTGGAGCGATATCAATTGCTTGTATAATGCCTTAACAAAATCCCACATGACTTTTGCTCCAGAACAGGCCTTACTTTCCGAACTCTCTGGCACCATTTAAAAAATTAAAAAGGGCCTGCTGAGACACTTCTTAGTTGCTACACGCCAGGTTATTCCCAGGCGTTGGAGGTTGACCGCATCTCCTACAAGAGCTGATTGGGTGGCTGCTATGACTCACATCCAAAGGATGGAAGAGCTCAAGGCTGTAGATGAGGACAGGGTAACAGTGTTCTACTCTACGTGGTCTCTTTGGATGTCCTTTAAGGATTTGCCTGCTTAATCCACCTGGGTATCATCTGGAATGGTTCCTTAAATTTCTTAAATTCCTTACATTTGTTTATACGTGCCCATCTTTTAGATACTACCTCTTTCTGGCATTTATTATGTCCTCGAAGTAATGTACACTCTACTTTTTGTTTTTTGGCACTATTTGTTGTATGTATGTGTGTGTGGATGTGGTCATTCTTGTCTTTGTTTGGTGTAATACTATTCAGGCTTATTATATTGTCACTTTGACTTTGATTCGCTTGATGCTGCCATTTATCTTAAATAATACAACCTCATACTCTAGCGGGCGCATAGCTCAGAGATTTAAAGAGAACCCGTCATGCAAAATAACCCCCCTAAACTAAATATATTTTCATAAACTGCCATTAGAGAGCATTGCCTCTATCCCTTCATTGTCCCTCTACATGCCTGTAAACCTAAGCAATGAGGTCCTAAAGCTGTATGCAAATGACCTGTGAAATGTCCAATGAAGCATTAGCATATTCAAGCTGTCCACTCTATTCATGAGTGGGAGGCACAGCCACACCCCCAGTGCTTGACTGACAGCCTGTATAATGATGTGAGGCTGTATAATGATGTGAGGCTGTATAATGATGTGAGGCTGTATAGTGATGTGCTTCCTGGTGCTGGTGGCCACGCCCCCTGCAGCCTGTGTGTGCATGTGTGTGTGTTTAGGAGAGATACAGCAGCTCCAGGCAGCCATGTTACAGCAGAACATGCCAGGTACTTGTGTAGCTGATGTCTGTGTCTCTCACCTGTATATTAGGAGGATGCAGCATGTCAGCAGATGACATACACACACTAGCCATGCTTTACTATACATTACAGACAGACATGAGCAGGGGGAGGAGAGGGGAGGGGGAACAGGGGTGACATCACTGCCTCTGACCATGTGACCAGCCTCATTTACATAATAAAGAATAGATGATTTTATAATGATTAATGTATGAAATAACTAGATAAAGGCTGTGATGGATCCTTGTGAGCTGCTCCAACAGGTAGTAGTGACATGACGAGTGACACAGACCTGATGACAGGTGTCCTTTAAGTCACTTCATCATACTATTGTAAAATTCATGTGACAAATTGTATAATTCATGTGACAAATTGTTCTATTTTCATGACTTGATATGCCTTTGTAAAGAGTTGTATGTTTTGTTCTGTACTCTTTCAATAAATGTTTATGTTTATAAAAATATAACTAATTTTATTAACAAATCTAGAAGACATTAAAATACAATACAAAGTAAATCGTTCCCAAATGTCCATCTAATACCTCTGCATATCACAAAACATTTAGTGACATAGTTTCATTGGGCATCTTAATGTGTACAAACTGCTACAGGGCTTCGGCACCCATGCAGGTGTAGTTTTCAGGTGAGATGAGAGTGTTTTTGGGCTGATTCCCCGGGTCAAACATGGGAGCTCACAAGGAAAGCAGCCTCCTGCTACCATGGCTAAACCACACCCCTTGATAGTCTCTCTTTATGAAGAGCTCCGACTTGCAGGGAGATAGGCTCAGTGCAGTACTGGACCGGATCATAGAGGATTTGTCCGTCTTACTAAGGAGATGACCAGAGGCTGCTAGAGGCAGACCACAGGAATGTGATGCTGGGAGACCAGAGCAACATCCACAAAGTTCCCCGCAGAACCAAAGTCCAAAAAAGCAGCGACCTAAATTTGGCTTCTGGTGCCGAAGCTGAGGAGCATGGATATATTCTGGCGTAGAGAAGCTTTGCTCTCACCTATGGATGCTTCTCCCAAGAACCCTAGGTGCTGACGTTTCCCAGATGCTGGGGACGAACTGGACAAGTTCTTTAACTCCTTCGAGCTCCGTGAAGGATATATCCGCCACGGAGCTATGAAGGGTGTATGAAAAAAACTTTATTTATTTATTTTCACTATTTCTTAAACAAGAAATAGTGAAAAAAACAATTTAAAAAAAGTTTAAAAATGTCAAAAATTTAAAAATATTAAAAGTTCAAACCACCCCCTTTTCCCTAGAACTGATATAAATCATAATAAACAGTAAAAATCATACACACATTAGGTATCGCCACATTCCAAAACGCCGATCTATCAAAATATAAAAACGGTTATTGCCTGCGGTGACCTCAGGAACGGCAAATGGCGCCCAAATGGGGCCTGAAACGCGTCTTTCACACCTTTTTACATGACATAAAAAATGTAATAAAAAATCATCAAAATGCTGCACAGTCCTCAAAATGGTAGCATTGAAAACATTCGCTCATTTTGCAAAAACCTCCCCCAACTCTGTACACCAAGTATGAAAAAGTTATTAGCGTCAGATGGCAAAATTTTTTTTTCTTTTTTGTACACATTTGCTTAATTTTTGAAAATGTATTAAAAAGCAATAAAACCTGTATAAATTTGGTATCACCGCGATCGAACCAAACCAAAGAATAAAGTGGTTTTATTTGGAGCACACAGTAAAAGTCGTGAAAACTGAGCCCACAAGAATGTGACACACATGCGTTGTTTTTCAATTTTCCAACATTTGGAATTTTTTTATGGCTTCCCACTACATGGCAGGGAATAATAAATAACATCACGAGAAAGTAAAATTTGTTACGCACAAAATAAGCCCTCACACAGCTCTGTACAGTGAAAAATGAAAAAGTTATGGATTTTTAAAAGTGGAGAGCGAGAAATGAGCAAAAATACCCTGCGTACTTAAGGGGTTAAACCGAACATCAATCCGAGTGGCCAGAGTGATGAGACCACCCAGAGTAGACGGCAGGTCACGTGCAGCCAATGGGTCTTTGATTTGAGCAGAAAGTCCTTTTTTAAATGTTGCAGTCAGGGCTGCATCATTCCAGAAGAGTTCAGAGGCCAGGGTACGGAACGGAACTGCATAATCCCCCATGGACGAGTCCCCTTGGCACAGATTCAGCAGTGCAGTCTAAGCTGAGGAGGCTCTTGTAGGTTCCTCAAAAACGGACTGTGAGTATCCGTGACTGGATCGTCTCTGTCCTAGAGAGGGGTAGCCCAGGCCAAGTCTTTCCCAGAGAGGAGGCTGATGATGAACGCCACCTTGGATCGCTCAGTGACAAACTGAGATGGCATAAGTTCTATGTGCAGGGAGCACTGAGTAATAAAGCACCTGCACAACTTGGGGTCCCCATCCTACATGGTAGGCATAGAGAGTCTCAGCCTTGGTTCTGCGACTGGTAGACAAGCCGGGGTAGCAGTAGAGGTAGCAGGAATTTGTCGCTGTTGCTGAGTGGCAAGCAGCTGCTGCAGCATGGCTGCAACTTGCAGCAGCATGGTAACTTGTCCAAGCTGTTCTTCTTGAGAAGCAATCTGCTGGGACTACTGGGCCACAATGGTGGTAAGATCAGCCAGTCTAGGTAGCGGAACCTTGGTGGGGTCCATGGCCGGATCTTACTGTCAGGCTTCGGGGGTAGTGAACCCCATGGACCACCATGGTCGATCTCACAAGCCGCCGCCTGGGACTGGAATCTAAAAGCTGTTGTAGCCCATTAATCTGAAACTAAGCTATTCAGATAAGGAGTTACACTTTCCTGATACCACAATACAAATTAAAGACAGACGCTTAACCGCAACAATATTCCACAAACCAACAGACAGAACAGCCTACCTGAGAAATAACAGCTTCCACCCCAAACAAACCACAGTCTATCATATACAGCCAGGTTATACGCTTTAGAAAAGACAGATCTGGAAAAACACCTCCTGGAGCTCTGGTCTGAATTTCTCCAGTTGGGCTACAGACCAAAAGTGACTGATAACCAAATAAGAAAAGCAGCAGCCATCAACAGAGACCATTTACTCTCATATAAGGAGACCCAACAGAAAGCCAGTGTACTCCAAGTAGTCACTTACAGCCCACAACTGGAGATCCTACGTCATATTGCCAAGGAACTACAACCGATTGTGCATAAAGATACAAGACTAAAAGAAATATTCCTAGTCCCATCATTCCCGTCCTTCCGGCAACCACCAAACCTGAAACAACTGGTTGTGTGGAGTGCCCTGAGACCGCCATCAGAAAATGGTCCCTCACCCTGCCTGCAAAGCAGATGTAAAACATGACAGCACATTCGCACAGGTGACCAGGTACCTGTACGTCAAACACAAGGTACATAAGATCAAGAGGGACCTTTTCCTGGAGGTCTTCTAATGTGGTCTATCTTATTATGTGTCAATTGTGTCCAACCATAGGCCTTTATGTTGGGGAAAAATGTCAGAGACTCCATCAGCGTATGCACCAATCTGATATTAAAAATGAAAGGAAAGATCTCTCAGTGGCTGCACATTTTTCCAGAGAGGACCAAGCTATAGAAAGATTTGCAGGTTACTATTTTTTGTTGAAATTGTTTTTATTAAGCATTTCTTTCATATATACAACATTTGTGCAAACAGTGTACATAACGGTTCCACATAGTAATATTATATTCCTTATACGAAACATATATAACTATGAGGCTGAGTTACATAGTAGTTGTGAGTGCAGTGTTTAGATTTAGCATGCAAATGGGTCATTGTCTCTGTTATGGTTTCATTCTTGATTACATGCCCTTTTGACATTCTAAGTGGAACAAACATTAGGTGTCACGGTGAGGACGCCGTCGCCTCGTCACGTGAAGTGGGGTGCAACTGTACGGGTTAATTTAGCCTGCTCAAACTTGCGCTCACTTTTCACTCAGGACACAAATTGAGCCTAAATCACACCTCATACAGCTCCAGCACCCCCCCAGAGCCACTGCCACCACTTATTGCATTTTCACTGGGACCAATAAGTATCCCACTCTACATCAATCAGTCACTTTGTCACACCACTAGACATGCACACTCAGCACTCTAGCAGTCACATAGCTAACCACACTTCACAAGGCTATGAGTTCGCAGAGCATACAGGGACCAAAATTAAAGTGAAAAGCTTTAATTACAAAAAGTTGATCAGTGCATAAAAAGATATTAAAAACAAAAGAATTACAAAATAAAATGACACACAACACGGCAAAACAGTTATAAAATAAAAAGGGAGAAAGATAACAGAAACTTTCAACTTAAAGTAAATCCTAATCCCCTGGAGGTGGGAGAAATAAGGAACACACTCAGCTTGTCAGCATTACTTCTGAGTTTCAGGTTGGGATTTAAGGAAACCATAAGTAAGTGCCTTCTCGTAGCCATGAGTTGTCTCAATTTGTATTCCACTAATGGAGGGGCTATTTTTAAGTAAATATGAGAGGGGCTCTAGTGATAATATGAGAGAGGGGGCACCCTTGTCTCGTACCATTCGTAATGTTGAAAGGGTTTGATAGATTACTGTTAGCATACACCCTCGCTGATGGAACAGAATATAGGGCCTTAATGGCTCTCAGGATGTTGCCCCCAAATCCCATTCTCTTAAGGACCGAGAAGGCGTATTACTATATTAATGGGACATTTAAAGACACAGAAGGAAAGGAGAGAATGGAAGTATAAATTAATGAGGAGATTCAACACCTTACACAGTGGTCTTAACAGTCATGCCAGCTTCATTACCTCCTATCTGTGTTTATTGCCGTCCTGTCGTAAATAAAATGTCCCTGTATTTATCAATTTGTTGTTTTAATTTTTTTTTAAATATCCTTTGATGATCACTGCTAAAATGCTGTCAATTTTCTGTTTCATGCATAACATCATGTCTGACAAAGAGAACTAGTATTCTCATAAGCTCACCATCAAATATACACAGTTAGCCTCAAAAAGGTATGGCCTGATTTCTTCACTCCTCTTCCACATGTTAATGTCCATAGGATAGATTATGGGGCATATTTATTCAGGGCTTTGTGCACATTCTTCTAGGCTAAAATGGCTTGTACAGGTATTTAAGAAGTGTCTGTGCAGCTATTGTGTCACACGCGACCCTTTTGTGGCACACAAATTAGGGGGTGTGCCGTTGGTCGGTTCGACTGGTTCAGATCGAGTGCTGTAATTTTTTACATGCAAATTGTGTTGCAAGCCCTATGTTGAAGGTGCACCACAAAAAGATGGTGAACTCTGTCGGGCCAGTGCGGGAAAGCAACAGATGCATGATTTCTGGCGCATATCTTAGCGACTCGATTGCACCCAGCATTATACACGGTAGAGCACTTTTAGTGAACTGGCCGACTTTGTAAGTCAGTATGCCCCGATGTGTCCAGTTGATATCTTACCTCTAGAACTTCCCCGTGGGTGGAGTATTATAGAATCTGAAAAAGATTATGACAGATGATTAACAAGTGACACTTTACATACCAATAAATGTGTAACATTGCAACAGGGTTCATGGTTATACTGATTGATTTTTGATTGCCAGGGCTATTGTTAGTACAAACAGGAATCTCTGTATGTCATATTCCCTGTATCATTCTGACCATCTGGACTGCAGGTGAGGAGGCTCTGCTTCAATTCCATGAGAGCTACAACAACTTTCACCATCAATCTGAAACTAAGCTATTTAGATAAGGAGATGCACTTTCTTTAAACCACAATACAAATTAAAGAAAGACGCTCTGTATGTGGTAGTCCCTGTTTAGGCCTTTTGGTTCTAAAGTTTGTAGCTTGTGAATCCAAAACTTGTTGCAGTTTTTAAATTCCTCAATGCGGTCTCCCCTCCCCAAACTCCCCCCCCCCCCTCCGTTTTGGATGTGGCACATGTTCTATTGCTTGAAACTGTAACTGTGAAATGTGATGCCACATGTTCACCTATATACAAAAGGCCACATTAGGCACACAACAACATTGTTATAAAATGTGAAAAAGTCAGTTATTGGAAACCTTTTAACCTTTTGTATGCGGGTGATGGAAGTGTTCCCCTTTTAGAACATTGGTGCATAATGCATAATTGTTGTCTGGTTACCCTGCAGGATGACCCTTTGTCAGCCCTTATTAATGTGTCCTTGAGGTTTTTAAGACATCTTCTGCATGGTAATATTGGTTTGATCAATTCCTCTAAGTGTGGAAAAGATTTAGTCAGAATGTTGCAGTGTACTCATAGTATATGGATTACCTTATTGGCCATGGGGTGGAAAGTATGCATGGAGGCTAATTGCTTTGTCTTGTCCTTTGGTTTTGACAGGGGCGATAGGATGGAGTCACTAGACGCCACAATGCGTTGTCCTGGTGTATTGTGGAGAGTTTTAGGTTTGGCAGTCAATTGCACTCGTATAAGAGTGACTTTTGTAATAACCTTGATTTACCTTGTCTCTCTGAACCAATTTAATATATGCCTCAATGGCTGGGTTCGTCTTTAGTTTAAGTCCAAAGTCTTTAATATTAATAGGACTTGTTGGAGAATTATCTCCTGTAAAGGAAAATGTATTTTCAGACATATTGATCTGAAAAACCTCTGAATGTCAAGATCCCTGGATCTAAATTCAGATGCTGGTGTCTGTAGGAACTCATGTAAAATGTTACTGTAGATAGAATCTGGTTTCATTCCTCCTGGTAATAGGAGAAAATGTGACTTGTCATCTCAGTTTTGGGTGCAGGAACTGAAATGTACGTAAGGGATTAGGTAGCATTGTAGTCATCACCTGGAGTAGACAGATACTTTTTCGAGACCCCACAATGATACAGTCCATTTGGTTCAACTGGCTGCAACTAGTTTTATTTTCAATAAAATATAGCAGTCAAACAAAGGACTACCAAAAATTAATCGTAGGCCATCTGGGCACTAACTATACATCAAGCTCCTGACTAGCAGTAGAGTCACATTTGTTTCCCAGAGAGCCCTGAGTGTTATCACTGGTCTCCTTAAATTAGCCCAGTACACCTGTCACGGGTGCTCCTGCGACCCACGACTGGGTTGCAGCCGCACCCATGCTGCTATACGAGCTCCTGGACCCCCGCCACCTCTCCGCGTTCTCACGATGGCTACGGAGTCTCCTAGGGCGAGCACGCCGGCTTCCAGAGGCTGAAAATTGGCACTAGCTGGCTGCCAATTTCTGATAAATTCTCAGCCCCTTCCTGTCTTCCCTGCCGGATCTTTGTGCCTTGTTGCCATTGAGAAAGCTTTTTCCTATGTCCTCTGCATTTATAGTGATTTCCCGTTGTGACCTCAATTCCATTCCTGAATACGCTCCTGTGCTGCTTGTCCTGACCTTCTGCTACATCCCTGACTCTGATTCTGTGCTGCCTTTCTCTACCTCCTGCCTGTCCCGGACCACGAGTTGCCTTCCTATTCAGTAATTCGCCTTGGCCACCACCGCGGACAAAGTTACGCCTGTGGAACGACCTGGTGGTACCACGGCGCAGCAAGTCCAACCGGCTTTGTGCCGGGCTCTGGTGAAAACCGGGTACCACTTAGACTCCGGTCCCAGGACGTCATCATCTGCGGTGGTCCAGAGGATCCACTACCACTGATCCTGACAGTAAGATCAGGCCATGGATCCTGCCAAGCTTCCGCTACCTGAAATGGCTGACCTTACCACCATAGTGGTCCAGCAGTCTCAACAGATCGCCGCGCAAGGACAGCAACTTGCACATCTCAATGCCACCCTGCAGCAACTGTTGGTTACCCAGCACCAGTGTCCAGTACCTATGGTAACTCCCATTTCTACGGCTGCATCGTCTACTGCTGAGCCCAGGTTGCGTCTTTCCATGCCCTCCAAATATGACGATGAGGCCGGGTTATGCAGGGGGTTCATAACCCAGTGCTCCCTACATATTGAACTGATGCCGTCACAGTTTGCCAAAGAACGGATGAAGGTGGCGTTCGTGATCAGTGTTCTTTCCGGGAAAACCATGGCATGGGCTACTTCTCTCTGGGACAGGAAAGATCTGGTCACGGCTACTCTCACTGCATTCCTTGCTGAATTCCGATCCGTCTTTGAGGAACCTGCCCGGGCATCTTCTGCTAAAACCGCCCTGCTGAACCTGCGACAAGGGTCTCCTCTTTTGGAGACTACACGGTCCAGTTCCATATTTAAGCCTCCGAGCTGGATTGGCATGAGACAGCTCTACTTCATACATTTAAAAAAGGACTGTCTGGTCATATCAAAGACGCCCTGTCTGCACAGGACCTGCCGTCTAAGCTGAGTGATCTCATCTCTCTGGCCACACAGATTGACATTCCGGTTTTCTGAGGAGCAACGTCTGGAGCAACTGCAAGTTAGGACCCAACGTCTGCCCAGCTTGGCTCCAGTCTTCCAAAAGACCACCAAAGCCGCCTTCCGTGTTTACTGCAGAGGAGCTGATGCAGGTGGATAGAGCTTGTCTAGCCTCCCAAAAGTGTACCAGACGTAGACAGAAGAACCTCTGCCTATATTATTACAGCCCTTAAACATCAAGGAGGCATGGGTAATGACAAGATGTTTTAAAGTTATTTAAGGTGCCAGCTCAAGCATTATAAAGTGAAAGTAGTAGTAAGTAAGTAAGTAAGTAGTAGTAAGTGATAGAGTCATAACAGTTACCTGGGCACTAGAAATGTACAGCCTCCAAGGTGGATAGACACCCCGACGCGCGTTTCGGCACCCCTTGCCTCCTTGATGTTTTTACCTCTTTCCCAGTGTTAGCTGGTCACTCCCCAGTATGTTAACGTCTGTTTTGTACATTTCAATTCTTGTCTGAATTTTTAATATATATTTAATAAAGCTCTATGGTATTAAGTTGCTGTGCAAATCTGTTTTTTTCTTTTGAGTAGGTTTTATCGACCCTTTGTCAAATAGACTTGATGCCAGCTGCATTTCCTCCATGGGGTCAAGTGTACCCCCTATCTGTTCCCGAAACCGCAGTCATGACGGCCTATGTAAAGGAGAACATGCAGAAAGACTTTATATGCAAATCTTCGTCCACTGCTGGTGCAGGATTCTTCTCCATGGCCAAGAAGGATGGTTCTCCCCGTCCATGCATTGATTACCACGGTCTCAATAAGGTCACGGTGAAAAAACACTACCCACTACCCCTGATCACGGAACTGTTTGATCGTCTCTGTGGTGCAAAGATTTTCCCCAAGTTGGACCTACAAGGGGCATATAAACTTATCTGCATACGTGAAGGCGATGAATGGAAAACCACCTACAATACTCCCATCAGGCCCATGTACAGCAAGTTATAAGGTGCCTAAGGGCCAATAGCCTATATGCCTAGCTCGAGAAATCCCAATTCCAAAGGTCAAACTCTCACCTGTGGGTTATTTCCAAGACCATTTCAGCCGCAGAAAGGAACTACTCTATTGGTGATCGGGAGCTTCTGGGTATTAAACTTGCTTTTGAAGAATGGCGTTATCTCCTGGAGGGTGCCCTTGATCCAGTTGGTATCTATACTGATCACAAAAACCTCCTGTACCTCCAGACTGCCCAGCATCTCAATCCAGGCTTGATGGTCTCTCTTCTTCTCCCGTTTCAACTTTCTGATACATTTCCGTCCTGCAGAGAAGAATGTTAAGGCCGATGCTCTCTCTCATGCTTCGGATGTTATTGGGGAAGATCCCGCTCCTAGACATATCATTCCTCCAGAAATGCTGGTTCTTGCTTCTCCAGTGAACCTTTGGCAACTTCCCCCTGGCAAGACGAATGTCCGACCTGCCCTTCGGAAAAGGATACTGACTTGGGGACATTGCTCTTGTGTGGCTGGGGACCCTGGGGTGCAACGTGCTGTCACCATCATTTCCCAGTTCTACTGGTGGCCAGATCTGGTCAAGGATATATAGGATTTTGTGGGTTCCTGCACTTCCTGTGCCCGAAACAAGCCATTTCGTCTTAAACTTGCTGGTCTTCTACTGCCTTTGCCGATACCCAGCTGCCTGTGGCCTCACGTGGCGATGGAATTTATCACCGATCTTCCTCGGGTAATACCGTAATCTGGGTGGTCACCGACCGGTTCTCACTTTGTTCCTCTGCAAGGTCTGCAGTTGGCTCCACACATTGCCAGCCTGTTCTTCCTTCACATCTTCCGGCTTCATGGACTTGCCTTGCACATTGTCTCGGACTGTGGGGTTCAGTTTCAAAAGAAAATTCTTTCGCAATATTCTGCCACTAATACATTTTTCATACCTCAGTGTATGGAATTTGTGAGATGTGAATTTTTGCGAGATCAGCTCATGTTTTCTCTTCAACTATTTTGGGGATGTATGACCTTCTGATAACTTGGTATAATATTTTTTTTCCTTGCAAAATGGCAAAAAAATGGCATTTCGAACATTTGGGCCATTTTTGATACCTTACATGTTTATGATTTTTACTGTTTATTTTTATATCCGTTCTAGGGAATAGTTGTGGTAGTAAGATGAGGGATTCCAGGATGGTATTAGCGCCAATCACTCGGTTTTGGAGACAGCTCGTTCAAATTGCATATTTTTTATTTCATAAAGCTTAAAAAGACGCGTTTCGAGCCCGAACCGGGCTCTTCATCAGTTAAAATAAAGCATAACATGCAGTAAATCTGCGGGTTTAAATGGTAGTTTTTTTGGCGCGAGTCGATGCGATTGCATCGCGTTAGTGTGACGTCAGAGTAAACATAAAAACCTATAGTAATAGTGTGTTCATTCATAAAATTGTTCCTTCTTAAAATTGTGTGTTTGGCGACAATAAATAAATAAATACATGAATAGTGACTGCTAGCAATTAGAAAATGGCATAATTCATTTGATAAATAAATAAATGAAGAATTCTTTGTATAAAAAATGTATAAGAAGACCATTATGTTAAAACTTGATAATAGTGTTTAAAACGATACATGGTATTTAAACCAATACCTGGTGTTACCCCGTTGGTGTCATATTCTGTTGGTTATGTTGCGGACTAGTTTGGCGGAATTATGTTTATTAAGACAAATAGAGCTACGGAAGCCGAGAAGGGCCAAATACCTGAGGGGCGGAGGCGGAGATGTCACTACACTGATAGGAGTATGAGCGGGGTTGAACCTGATTGTGAAGTACGAGTGATGGTGTTATTTTAGGTAAGTATAGTTTCTGTTATTTCGTTGAGACCGGCAGGTTTGAGCGTATTTAAACGATATATCCAGTAGATCTCTTTCTTTTTTAGTTGTTCGAATCTATTGTTGACCTCACTGTTTATGTGGTCGATCGGGGTGATAGTAATAATTCCTTCGCCTTTGTGCTTGATGGCACAGTGTCTGGATAGACCATGTTTAAGGACTTTATGTTTAATATTGTAGCGATGTTGGTTGGTCCTGCAGTGTAAGGGTTGTGTCGTACGTCCTACATACTGCATACCGCATAGGCATTCAATGAGGTATATGACATACCTACTGCAGCAGTTTAATTGGTGTTTGATTTTAAATATTTCTTTTGTGCTGCTAGATTGAAATGTGTCACCTGTTGTTATTATTTTGCAACATAAGTACAGGGGTTTGTTACATTTAGAGGTTCCCTTTAGGTTTGTTGGTGTGATGCCAGATGATTTGTATTGTTTAGGGATACTTGGAGCTAGGAGGTTTTTTATTGTGGGTGCTCTTCTGTAGATACATGAGATGTTGCTTGGCACGATTTTGGTGAGTGTGGGGTCTGATTTAATAATCTTCCAATGCTTCTGGAGGATTTTTAAAATATTTGGACCGTCTTTGCTGAAAGTGGTGATAAATGCCAGATCGTAATTAGGTTCCGTTTTATTTTTATTTTTATCTTTCTCCTTATTTTTAGGTTGTAGACTTTCTGTTTGATTATATTGACTGGCTTTTTTTAGGGCATCCTTGACAATATTTCTCGGATACTTTTTTTCTTTAAATCTTTTTTCTAGTATTCGACATTGTTGATTGTATGTGTCTGTATTAGTGCAGTTCCTTCTGAGACGTCTAAACTGGCTATATGGTATATTTTTGAGCCATTTTTTGAGATGGTTACTCCTATAATCTAGATAACTGTTGACGTCCACATTTTTGAAAAATGTTTTTGTGGTGAATTGGTTCTCGAGGTGGCCCACCTCTAGGTCGAGAAATTCGACTTTAGTGCTGCTAAAGTTAAGGGAAAAAGTTAATCCCCAGTCATTTTTATTAATCTTTGCACAGAATTCAAGAAGAGAGTTCTGGTCACCCTGCCATACCACGAACAGGTCATCGATATATCTTTTGTACAGTTTCAGGTGACCTGAATGTACTGACTGTGGGGTAATGAAAATATCTTCAAATATTTGCATGAATAAATTGGCATACGAGGGGGCTACTTTCGTGCCCATGGCTGTTCCTTTGACTTGATGGAAAATACGCTTGCCATGTGTGAAAAAATTATTTTTGAGTACAAAGGATAGACCGTCCAGTAGGAATTGTCGTTGGATGTCCAAAATTCCAAAAAGAGGAAAAACGACAAACCCCTCAAGGGAAACTCCCTACTACCCACAAAACAGCCAATAAAAATCTTCAACCTTTCCTCACACCATCTAAATCCCCATGAAACTTCCCTCCTAGAGAAGGGACTCTCCTTCTGTCCTACCAACCATATGAACTGTTTTGACACATTCCTGGATCTGCAAAAATTCATCCGTAAACTCACCATCAAAAGACATTTTGCCATTGAGCTAAACAAACCATCTACCACAGCTGTACAGAATACAACACAAGACCCATATATCCATTTAGAAGTAAAACCCCCCAGTACTTTCTACCCCGTCCAAAGACAGAGCCATTTCATAAAAACCTTTAATGATTTGGTTCTCCATGACCTCCAAAAATTGAGTAAAAATAAAACTCACAAACATAACACATCTCACACCACAAACCTAAATAAGAACGAAACCATCGCTCTTAAACAACTCTCAGAGAACATGCATATAGTATTTAGACCAGCCGATAAAGGAGGAGGCACGGTCATACAGAACTTTTCTGACTACGAATTAGAAGCAAAACGTATCCTATCTGATACAACATACTACCATGAACTTACAGAGGACCCTTTCCCAATAATCGAAAAAAAGTACCAAGCCCTCATCAAAGAACATGCCAGAATGGGCCTTCTAACTAAAAAAGAAAAAAATTTTCTCCTCATAGAAAATCCCAGTAGACCCTACTTCTACTACTTACCAAAAATCCACAAAAGCCTCACAGCCCCCCCAGGTCGCCCCATTATATCTAACACCAACTGTCTTACCAGCAACCTATCACATTACCTGGACATCTTCCTTCAGAAATACGTAACAAAAATGAATAGCTTCCTCAGAGACTCATCTCAATTAATTCGGATCCTGGACGAAACACCCTGGGAGGATGACTACATCTTAGCCACTCTCGATGTCACGGCATTGTACACCAATATCGAACATCACATTGGCCTCACATGCATCGAACTCATTCTCCAAGACGATAAAGGAATTTTGGACATCCAACGACAATTCCTACTGTACGTTCTAATCCTTTTCCTCAAAATATTTTTTCACACATGCAAGCGTATTTTCCATCGTCAAAGGAACAGCCATGGGCACAAAGTAGCCCCCTCGTATGCCAATTTATTCATGCAAATATTTGAAGATATTTCATTAACCCCCACAGTCGTACATTCAGGTCACCTGAAACTGTACAAAAGATATACGATGACCTGTTCGTGGTATGGCAGGGTGACCAGAACTCTCTTCTTGAATTCTGTGCAAAGATTAATAAAAATGACTGGGGATTAAACTTTTTCCCTTAACTTTAGCAGCACTAAAGTCGAATTTCTCGACCTAGAGGTGGCCACCTCGAGACCATTCACCACAAAAACATTTTTCAAAAATGTTGGACGTCAACATTTATCTAGATTATAGAGATAACCATCTCAAAAAATGGCTCAAAATATATACCATATAGCCAGTTAGACGTCTCAGAAGGAACTGCACTAATACAGACACATGCAATCACACATGTCGAATACTAGAAAAAAGATTAAAGAAAAAAAGTATCCGAGAATATTGTCAAGGATGCCCTAAAAAAGCCATCAATATAATCAAACAGAAAGTCTACACCTAAAAATAAGGAGAAAGATAAAAATAAAAATAAACGGAACCTATTACATCTGGCATTTATCACCACTTTCAGCAAAGACGGTCCAAATTTTTTAAAATCCTCCAGAAGCATTGGAAGATTATTAAATCAGACCCCACACTCACCAAATCGTGCCAAGCAAAATCTCATGTATCTACAGAAGAGCACCCACAATAAAAAACCTCCTAGCCTCCAAGTATCCCTAAACAAATACAAATCATCTGGCATCACACCACACAACAACCTAAAGGGAACCTCTAATGTAACAAACCCCTGTGCTTATGTTGCAAAAATAACAACAGGTGACACATTTCAATTCAGCAGCACAAAGAAATATTTAAAATCAACACCCTAAACTGCTGCAGTAGGTATGTCAATACCTCATTGAATGCCTATGCGGTATGCAGTATGTAGGACGTACGACACAACCCTTACACTGCAGGACCAACCAACATCGCTACAATATTAACATAAGTCCTTAAACATGGTCTATCCAGACACTGTGCCATCAAGCACAAAGGCGAAGGAATTATTACTATCACCCCGATCGACCACATAAACCGTGAGGTCAACAATAAGATTCGAACAACTAAAAAAGAAAGAGATCTACGGGTATATCGTTTAAATACGCTCAAACCTGCCGGTCTCAACGAATAACAGAAACTATACTTACCTAAAATAACACACTCACTCGTACTTCACAATCAGGTTAACCCCGCTCATACTCCTATCAGTGTAGTGACATCTCTGCCCCCCCCTCAGGTATTTGGCCCTTCTCGGCTTCCGTGCTCTATTTGTCTTAATAAACATATTCCGCCAACTATGTCCGCAACATAACCAACAGAATATGACACCATATGGGGTACACCCAGGTATTGTTTAAATACCATGTATCGTTTTAAACACTATTATCAGTTTTAAACATAATGGTCTTCTTATACATTTTTTATACAAAGAATTCTTATTTATTTATTTATCAAATGAATTATGCCATTTTCTAATTGCTAGCAGTCACTATTCATGTATTTATTTATTTATTGTCGCCAAACCACATTTAAAGGAAATTTTATGAATGCACACACTATTACTATAGGTTTTATGTTTACTCTGACTCACACTAACGCATGCAATCGCATCGACTCGCGCAAAAAAAACTACCATTTAAACCCGCAGATTTACTGCATTTTATGCTTTATTTTAACTGATGAGAGGCCCGGTTCGGGCTCGAAACCGTCTTTTTAAGCTTTATGAATAAAAAATTGCAATTTGACTAGGCTGTCCCAAACCGAGTGATTGGCGCTAATACCATCCTGGAATTCCTCATCTTACTACTGCATCGTTTTCATGAGACAACCTGTCTACATGATAACCAGGAAAGCTGCCTAATACCACTTCGGACGAGACCCTAAGCCATTTCCTGTGTTGTACCGGCTGTACAACCACAATAGGTGAGCATATTTCCACCTTTTATCCACTACTATTATCTATTCGGATTCACACATGTGGCGCTTCTATTGTGTCTCCCACTCTCTCTCTTAATCTACTGCAGGGAATAGTTGTGATTAGAGATGAGCGAGCACTAAAATGCTCGAGTGCTCGTTATTCTAGTCGAACCGATGCTCGAGTGTTTTGAATAATGAACCCCATTGAAGTCAATGAGAGACTCAAGCATTTTTCAAGGGGACCAAGGCTCTGCACAGGGAAGCTTGGCCAAAAACCTGGAAACCTCAGAAAATTATGGAAACACCACGGAAATGGACAGGAAACAGCAGGGGCAGCATGCATGGATGCCTCTGAGGCTGCCTAATCGCACCATTATGTCAAAATTATGGGCAACAGCATGGCGATGACAGAGTGACCGAGTGAGGAGAGATAGCATCTAAAACACCCAATAATTGACCCTGACACTATAGGGGACAGCATGCGGAGGCAGCGGCAGGCTAGAGAGTGGCATGGCGACATACCCCAAATGTTTTTTTTTATTTCTTTATGAATGAAACACACAAAAGAAATCAGAAAGCAAACGGAAATGTGCTGAATGTCCCGGTACTAATGTGAACAAAAAACCGTATTAGATTATACCACACGTGACGTACAGTTCGCTTCACCAGCAGAGAGAATGTGGATTGGGATTTCTGGAGACTAGCTTGATAAACAGTAGCAGGCTAGAGTAAGCTAGATGAAATTGCATTTGCATCACTGACAGCACACAAAAGGATTTCACTTTCACTTTTGAAAAAAAAACAAAAAACGGCAGACTGTGCTAAAACCCCCAATAAATTGTCCCACTTAGCTGTTTGAAATGGATATGTGTGTCACTAAGAGCCAAAAATAACGTTCCCTGCAAATTTGTCACAATATGGTAGTAGCTGCACTACTAATGCCAGCAAGCCCAGCCACAAGCAAATAATAAAAAAAAAAACGCTATTGTAGCCCTAACAAGGGCTGTTGGGTTCTTGTAGAACACTAATCTAATAGAACACCCTAACGCTATTCCTGACCAGCAGCAGCTCTATTCCTAACGGCATCCTGGTAGAGAATGATCCGAGCACAGCAGGCAGTGGCTAGTATATTCCAGGGTCACCTGATCAGTCCAGTCAACCAATTCTATCGACATGTAAGTGTACCACGTGATGCTGGGTGTACTACAGAGTCTCCTGGCTTGTGATTGGCTCTGTTTCTGGCCTTCAAAATTCAAAATGGCGGGAGATGCCATTTTCTCGAGCTGGCAAAATATTCGCCCGAGCAAGGAGCAGTTGCGAGTATGCTATTGCTCGAACGAGCATCAAGCTCGGACGAGTATGTTTGCTCCTCTCTAGTTGTGATATCAATTTTTATTTATTTATTTTTTTACTATTTTTCATACCCCTTGGTTGTCTTATTGATCCTAGCATACACTTCCATGCTACAGTATGGCAGTATATGTGGATTTAACACATGATCTATTACAATGTGCCACTGGCATGCTGTAATAGATCTTAGAAATATAACAGAATATAATTCTGTATTCACAGTATATATAACTTATTCACAACAAGGCGCCTTTGGGGTCCGGCAACGGGGTTGCCCGCATTTAACAGGGGTTTTTGGCGCACACGATCAGATTGTGCCCACTTTCATGCAACACAAAACGGGGGGCATGGCCATCGGACAACAGACTAAGCACGGGATTTAAAATTCAAATTGTGTCGTAAGACATACACTCCCATACACCGGAAATAAGAAGGTGAACTCCGGCGGACCTCAACGAGGAAGCACGATCTTAGTGAATCGCGCAGGACTTCATCCTCGCCGGACATTGCACCTCAGGGATCGCGACAGGACCGGGTAAGTAAATGTGCCCCAATGTGTGCATGGACCATACTGTCCATGGCAAAAAGAGCTTGCTCTTTTATCTGTCCTTAATACCACATATAATACAGCATGCAGCACATATTGATAATGACATGGGAATACTATGACATGGGAAACCTCCAATCTGATGAAATTCTTTCTTCTTTTTTTTCCGTCTTGTTCCCCCTTTATACCATAGTTTTTATTCAACCATATTTACATTTATATATCCTTTTGCTTTATTTCCTAAATAGAAACCTAAAGCCTACCCAGCGACCTCCTCCCCCCCACTCTCTGCCAAGGGGAAAAAAATCCTTCGACGTCGATTCTCGACCTAACCCATTCCGCCAACCATCCTCACGGTTTTCACCCAAACCTCTGGGGAGCCGATTTTCCTGTAATTTTCCCGTGGAGTAGTCGGACATGAGGCTACTAGTCGCGACTACCCCCAGTAGCCTTGTTCCTACGCCTACCTAGTAGTAGCGTGCCCTCGTCCGAGTACCCGGTGTTGTGCACCGGGCACCGGCCTCAGAGCTACGGCCGCACACCCATAGGCCTGCGTTCTGCGCATGCGCAGAACTCAGGTTATTCGCATGAGGGGAGCTGCGCGCTGAAGATTACCTGGTAGGCGGAGGAACGAGGCTACTGGGGCGTGGAGTAGCCGCGACTAGTAGCCTCATGTCCGGCTACTCCACGCCCCAGTAGCTGCTCAAAAAAATTAGCATATAAAGACATTAAAGTTTACTAAAGGATAACCGGGACGTAAGGATTAGCCCAAAAAGGGCTATCCTTACGTCCCATTCATCCACCTACCACCCGTTCTACCTTTATAGGTAGAATCGTGGTGGTAGGTGCCCTTTAAATAAATGTTCTACCTTAGTGATACCCACTGTCTCCCAAATCTGTGTATCTATGATTTTAAAAAATTCTTGAAAATTACTATTGTACCAAATAGGTGTTCATATTAGTGCGCCTGATATTCTACTATTTTTTTTTAAATAGATTTACTACCAAGTAATACATTGGCATCCTGTTAAAGCATCTGGTTCCAAACTGCCCTGACTCTAACACATCAGGTAAAGACAGTTTGCTTACTTTTGCAATGATTTATGCATTGAGACAGAATGCCTCCACTTATTAATAAAGAGCACTTTGGCCGACAAAAAAAATAATTTAAAATTAGGTTTTGACAAGCCCCTCTCCTTGGTTCCTTTATATAGATATTTGATCTTAATTCGAACGTGTCTCCGTCCCCATATAAGATACTCTAAATTAGCCGACAAAAGTCTACCCGGAACAAACCCATTCTGGTTTGGGTGGATAAGTCCTTCAATTACCCCCTGAAGTATTAATGAAAGTGCTTTAGCCAAGATCTTAATGTCGGAGTTCAGCAGCGACACGGGCCTATATGATTCTCTTTCATGGGGGATCTTCCCTTTTTTGGGGATTAGTACTATCAGAGCTTCCCTCATTGAGACACTTAGAGTCCCCATATGTAACCTACTGTTGAAAATGACACCAACATTGGCAACAAAATGTCGCCGTACCTACACTATATCTCAAACGGCAAACCATCCATATCTGGACAGGTATTCCCAGAAAAAGATTTAATTGCTTTTGTAATCTCCAATGTCAACGGTTGCTCCAGTATCTCCCTCTGTATGTTCGTGAGTCTAGGCAATAAAATGTCAGATAAATATTTAGTCAATCCCCCCCTTCCTAGTTTTGGACTGAGGCGTATATAGAGTGGAACCCCTAACCCCCAAAATGGCCTTTAAAATGGCCTCGGGGGCATCCACTAACACTCCTTCATCATTTTGTATGCATTAAATTCTATGACACCCCTATTGCTGCTGCACAATACCAACAAGGAGCTTCCCCGGCTTACCAGACTTTATTTTCCATAAACTTAGCAAATTCCAATTTGGCAGTTTTCAGATCTTGTAAATTGCTATCTATCGGCATTCTAGTATACTCTTCCTGTGCACGGGACATACAGTTTTTAAGTTCCACCTCCTTTTTCACAAACTACTTTTTACAAAAATGTATTTCGCTCCGCCACCACGCGCTAGTATGGTTTTTTAATAGATCAAATACAAATCCTATCTAGGTCAAAATTTTCCTGCCTAAACCTTATCATCTCAATTCCAGCTTGTTCATCTTTTCAAAGTATCGTTAACTAATGCAGATTAAGTTTAGGAGGCCTTTTCAAACCCTTAATTTCCATAGCTAATATCAAAACAGTCAGTGAATGATCAGACATGCAAGCCATCGCATACTGGTCAAGACTGGTATTGTGTTAAATAACTCTTATGAATCTTTTACAGTATATCCTCCGAAATACCTAACTTGGGTGACACCAGAAAAACTCTAAGTAATTCTTTTAAAAGTGTCCTTTATTGCTGTCATCTAGATTGCAGAATGCAGGATACAAAATGCTTGCATAGTTTATCAGTCATGTGTCCATGTCAGTTAGTCTTTCTTGAGGTTATGTTCTGGTGGTGATTTTTATCTTCTCCAGTTGCTCTTCCTCAGGTCTTTATCCACCTTCATGTGTGTGTGAGAGAGCCATGCGAGCATGCACAAGAGCCTTGTGTAAGCAGTGAGAGATGTTCAAGACCCCATGGCTCTGTTTTTCTGTCTTATATAGTAAAACAAGAGATGTGTCTTAAAGGCTTGGATGTCATAGTGTCTCTATATGTCTTTACTTTATATTTAGGCTTTATGTGCCCGGCCCTTTACAGCAATATAGATTGTCTATGTCAGCAGTGCTTGCATGGCTATTACTTAAAGGGGTTGTAAGGTGGCATACATTGCGCCGCACATTGCAGACAAACAAAAGTAACTCACTACATAAATACAATGTTATCAGCGATTCTCAGTACTTATAGAGATAATGTAATCTGAAGTTATAAGTTCAGCTTTTGTTTATACTACCCCATCTCCTGGGAAACAGCATGTAGACTGTTTCCACCGCTCGCCGTGTATGCGTGTTCCACCGACTGTGATCCGCAGCCAGTTAAACACTTCCTCCTCCGCGCATCTGTGTGGCACAAAAGGTAAAGCTTGTTCGTAGAAGCGATACAATGCGCGTGCCTTCGGTCCGTGCAGCAGTACAGCATCTAGCACTGTCTTTAGCACTGTTCTCTAGTCCCACAGAGAACCATTATCCTGTTGTAAGTGACAGATTTTACTCACAACTAAGTATTACATTGCCTGTTTGCTGGTAGAAGTTCTTTTCCTAGAGGGGAAACTTTGATTATTAGATACTTGGCATCACTTACTAAACTACATAGCTAATGGGGGTCATCTGTGTGATGTAGCTACTGGGCACCACTGAGCCGCATGGCTCATAGGGGTCATCTGTGTGTTGTGGCTACTAGGCACCACTGAGCTTCATGGCCCCACACCAAAACAACCCCTGTGGCTCTACACAGTCTGATAGTGAATGAGTATCATCTGCCACTTGTACAGTAGCATATCCCTCATTCACGTTAGTTTTTATCTGACATATATTATCTTTGCATAGATTCAAATTATCTATGGACTAAAGAAGTACATCAATGGACTACATCAATGAATCTGGGGCTGGTTTGCAGATGCTAAATAAAATGGCTACCCAGGGATCATATGTGTGTTTTTATTTCAATAAAATACTCTCAATCTCTCCATGAATGTGTTTTTCTTTGATTTTTCGAGAATATATGTTAAACTTAGTAGTGGTACTGTCTGTTTTATGGGGTGTATTACTAAGGTCTGGGCTTGCAATTTTTGGTAAAAAAAAATAAAAAAAAACCCTATATTTCATTACTTCAGTACCCACTGCCACCATGGGTGCTGGGAAGATCCAGGTTCAAAGCAGAACTGGACCATCACTAGATGGTCCGCCTCTGGGCCTAAAGTCGGCTGTTGCGGTTGTGTGTGGATAGCACCCAAAAAGAGGGCAATCCCACCACAGTGATGATTGGCGCTTTAGCTATTTTGAATCAGCCCACGCCAAATATTTCTGCAAAATATAGCTATTGGTTCACTACTTTGTGGATGTATGCTTCCATAACCCCTTTAATTATCTTCCATGACATTATTTACAAGCTCAGAAAGCTTTATAAACATAAAAATAACTGAAATAAATGGCATGTGGCTCCCCCAATTTTTTTTACCTCAGCCAGATCCAAAATAGCTATAGCAGCCCGGCATAAATGTGTTGTGGTTGGATGCTTTTTGGAGGGTATCCCAGCACAACCTCAACATTCATCCTTTTTTTGACAGATAATAGCAATCCCAGAATTTAGTAATTAGTGCTGGCAAACAGACAGTACCAATACTAAGTTTGACATATATTATTGAAAATTCAAAGAAATAATTGAGAGTATTCAATTGAAATATAAACAAACGTACGATCCCTGGTCATTGTCTAGTTATGGATTCTGATTATTCAATAAACTATAACTCAATGATAGAGGGAAGGTATTATTGTCATTTGAAATACTTTGAATGTTTTAGAAAATATTTTATTCAAAATTTTGAAAATCACTTCTTTTAAAGGAAAGAATAATGCCATCTTGCATCGGTCCTGGGTATACCCATGCAGGGATTGCTAGTGAACCCAAAAAAATAATGCACTGCTCCCAAATGATGACCAACGAGTCCGGACTTGCTTAGCTATGTCAAGCCCCACAGTTCTTCAGTAATATTGACACATGGGTTGAGAAAATTATGTTGAGATAAAAAACTGATCCATACAGGATGTGTTCGAGACACTTTGACCACAATTCTTATTTTTATGAAGAAATTAGACAATAACTTTGCTCCAAATGCGGTACCTACATTGTTTAAGATTCCTCAACAGATCCCATCTCCTAGTCGTGAGGGAACCGAACATCGTAGCCAACCTTCCAAAAAGAAAAAAAAGAAGATCAATTACCAGATCACGTCTGCAACACAAATATTTGTGAAGCCACTATGATAGAACAAGGGGACACTATGATGGTACAAGTTCCCTTTGCTATTTGTCATGAGGTCATGGAAACAGATCCTACGGTACTAGCCATCCGGGGTTCGCGGGTATACACTGATTGACTGACCAGGACAATTGAGACAACAGAGTGTGCCATTATGACTGAACCAGTATACATATCCAATAGGTCTTTGTTTCCAAAGTCAGACAACATAGCATTGGGATCCAGTGTGATTTGATTCAAGAAATACAGGATGGTACAACACACCTAATGCCTATTTCTGTCAAACCTCTTTCTCAACCAAACATTGAGCAGTCAAAAACCACAATCCAGACCAAAAAAATTAAAAGTAAACAATCATTAAAAAGAAAGCAAGTAGAATCCACAATAGTACCAGACTCAGACATTGCATAGCTTGCTTCTACTCCAATAAAACCATCTGTTTCAGACGCTACAGCTACTCCATTCCCTATTTTAAGTCCAATTACTGTGCCAACCACACACATTTCAAAAACAATCTCCCAATATAGAAATGTAAAAACAGACATGGAGCAATGCAAAGTTCTATCACAAAATGACAAAATATATCTAGTATCTACTATCTATCAAGATGAAATATATCTACTGATATTCTTGGTGATATTCTTGGTGATATTCTTTCCTTAGTGTACATGAACAAGATAGTTCCTTTCATCTTTCAAATATACACAGAAGAAGAAAGCTCATTTACTGTCGAGGAAGACACTTTATCAGAGTCATTGGGGTATATTTACTTACCCGTCCAGCGCGATCCCCGAAAGTGTATGTCCGACCGGAATGCACATCTGCCACGATTCACTAAGATCGTGCGCCTGATCCAAAGTCGAAGGAACGGACTTCCGTGGCGGCGCCCGATGGTGGTTCACGGCCAGCGTGTGCACGCGTGACTCCCTCTTCCCGACATCATAGAAAAATGCTGGGTGCCGATATTCCAAGTATTAGAGACTGATGCAGAGGAGCTTTCAAAGTACCCAGCGATGTAGAGACATCTGCGATCCTGGTAGCAGTGCCCTGAATAACTGCTCTACTGTGGACTCTGGAGCTTTGTTTGTCTTGGAGGGAGCAAGCCCGAAGAAACATTTAGTTCAGCTGTTTTATCACTGACCCCAGAGCCCTGGTGAGAGCAGCACTGCAGGGGATGCAAGTTGTAGCAGCACTTGGATCAGCTGTTTTTTTTTTTTTTTTTACATACTCTGGAGCCCTGGTGAGAGCAGAGCTATGGGGGATGTTTGAATGGATGCTGTGGAGAAATTGCTCATCACGCACTGGAGATTGCTTTATTGAAGGAGCATATTAAAGGTACAAAAGGAGTCGTGTGATCTGTGGCAGCCGAGTCGGGCGGCTATAGGACGACAGCAAAGTGTTGAAAATTGCTCCATGGAAAAGGAAAAGCTGATTTCCAAGGTTTTGCCTCGTGTAATGTGCAATTGGGGTTCCTCCATCAAGAAGGAAAAAAGCTCTAGGAGAAATCAAAAGCTTGCTGCACAGCTCGTGGAACAGGTCGCATGATCATAGAAAAAGCAATATATGTGCTGAGTGTATAGTTGGTGTCTCTGAGAAAATTATTATTGGCAATAAGAGTTCTTGAGAGTAATGTCAGCATTTTTGTTTGTTCTTTTTTCGGTCTTGTTTTGTTCATCTCCACCTTTGCAAAATCACTTGCCCTTGCTGTGGCTTTTCTAATTTCACTAATTTTTGGTAGGTGATGGCAAGGGTTGGTGATGGTTATAATCACTCCCACAAGCTTTTAACTTTGAGGATAATATTAATAAATTAACATTTGGACTTCGCCTTGAGGAACTTACTAACCAAATCCCTAACAACATCCTTGTTGATATCCTCTTTCCATATTCCTCAAGCCATACGGCTTGAGGAATATGGGAAGAGGATAACAACAAGGATCATTGAAGGTCATAATAACTCTGATAAGTTACTAACTTTTTGATAATTGGAGAAGAGGGAGTTTTGTTTTTTCTTTTTCTTCATTACCTTACTTCCCTCCTGTCTTTTCTTGATGGACCACCTGATGGAACTATTAACCTTGTAACAACTTTATATACGGACTGAGGAACAGGGAAGGATTATAATATTCTGATAACCCACTAACCTTTCAAATAACTAAACAACTTTAAGGACATGGGAATTTGTTTTGTTTTTTTTTCTCTTGTCTTTTTTTTTCTCAGAATGAGAGATAACAGCTATACACTGTACAAACAATTGTTTGCTTTCTGTATTACTTGAAAGATTAATGTGGTGTTGACTGGTTGTATAACAGCACATTCTGTAAGGGATTGTAACAATTAGTGGAGTGCAGATATTATAAGTATTATAGCAAATTATTATTAGCCACCATTAAAGTAGGTTAGGGGGTAGACACAGGGATTGGGGGGGGGGAGGAATAAAGGTAAAAGTTTTTTGCTTTTTTTTCCTCCTTCTCTCTCTCTCTTCCCTGTCTCCCCTCCCATCTCATCTCCTGGATTCTATTTTGTAAACAATCATGCCTGGCAAAGGGAATCTGACATATAAGAAGGTAGATACCTCCAGACGGGAATCAACAAAGATAACCCCGGAAAACCCCCTAAATAGAGTAGCTGTGAAGGAGCTCAAAATGAAGAGAATTCTCAGAACATAAATGTTAAAGAACTAGCAGAGGTAGTGGCTAAGGAAATCTTACCAACTTTGCATTCTGCCATTGACTCCGCTGTGAAGAAGGCTATGCAAAAGGTGAATGTGGAATTGGACCAACATAATGAGAGAATTGAATACCTGGAACAGAAGCTGTCTACCATGGAGGATGAAGTGGAGAACCTCCATTTTCAACTAAGTGAGATGCATAAAGAGAAGGAGCAAATTAGAGAAAAGTTAACGGATCTTGAAAACCGCTCAAGACTGAATAATATTAGGATAGTGGGAATACCTGAATCAGTACCCTCTGAAGAACTAAAAAAAATGATCTCTAAGATCATGCGCCCGATATCCTGCATCTGTCGCTTCTCTGCTCAAGTCCGCCGGAGTTTACCTTCTTCTTCCTGGTGTATGTAAGTCTTGCGACACAAATTGAGTGTTAAATCCGGCGCTCAGTACCAATCAGTCAAATTGTCCGACAGCCGGACCCCGTTTTCTGTCTCATGAAAGTCAGCGCTTTTCCGAAAATGTCAGGAAGTCCGATGGAAATGCGATATGCGGACCCTTAGGAAATAAGCCCCATTGAGTAAACTTGAATTGCTAACGAAGAGAAATACATTGGGGCTCATTTACTAGGGGTCCGCAGACCGCACAAACGTTTGATATTCCAACGTTTACCGCTTTGTGGCTCATTTAAAAGGGGATTTTGCGTCACGAAATGAGGGGGGGGCAAGCCGTCGGACGATCTGACGGATTCGGATTGAGCGTGGGATTTAACATTTGAATTTGTGTCGCAAGATGGAAGAAGATGGTGAACTCCGGCAGACCTGAGCGGGGAAGCGTCGCAAGCAGGAAATCGGATTCACTAAGGTGAATAGCACGATCCTCAGACAACGCACAGCGGGGATCGCGCAAAGAATGGGTAAGTAAACGTGCTTCATTGTCTTCAAAACTTCATTAAAAAAAACTAATTGCCCTGATTCTGTCAGGATCAGTGGTAGTGGATCCTCTGAACCATCGCGGACAATGACACAAGCAAACACCTGGGACCGGAATCTAAGTGGCACCCGGTCTTCACCAGAGCCCACCGCAAAGCAGGATAGTCTTGCTGCAGCGTGGTACCACCAGGTCGTTCCACAGGCGTGATTTGTCCATGATGAACCCAAAAAACATCAACCTTCAGGGTAAATGTATATTAAACACTCAATATTACTGCTCAGAGTTCAGAGGACACAATAAATCCTAATTTTTCCTATTATACCTCCATAGAGAGAGCACACATGACAAGCTCAAATAGCTAAATATATCAAATCTTTATTACATTTCATAACATAATTCATCACAGAAATTGGCCACTTAAATGATACGAACTGCTATCGAAAACTTAATACCTCGCCTCTAGCCCGATATAATCGAGCTGGACGGCATCCTCAAGCGAGCCTTAGAGGCCAATGTTATATCCAAATCTGTATTTGATGGCCTAACTGTCGACGAGCCTAGAATTGCCACCTTATGCCTTCTACCGAAGGTTCATAAGGATTTAGTGGAACCACCTGGATGCCCGATCGTGTCGGGCAATGGGGGGTTATGTGAACCAATTGCACGATTCGTTGATTATTATCTTAAGCCGCTAGTGGAGACACTTCCCTCATATTTGAGGGACTCCACGGAGACCTTGAATCGTTTAGATTCTATCTGCCTAGATGACAACTACTTGTTTGTGACATGCGATATCGAATCGTTATACAACTCGATTAACCATGAACAAGGCATGTTTGCCGTTCGATACTTCCTGAGATCGACCAATTTAGAGTCGGACTTGATCGAATTCATTTTGATCTTATTGGACTTTGTATTGCATCATAATTTTTTCCTGTTCAAGGATAGATATTATTTGCAAATTCGTGGTGTGACTATGGGGGCGGCTTGCCCCCCCTCATATGCCAACCTAATTTTGGGTTTCTGGGAGCGACACCTCACCCTGCCAGATGATGAATCAGGATGTGTCCTTATATGGATGCGTTTCATTGATGATATTTTGTTTATCTGGCAAGGTGAGGTGGAAGTACTGGAGCAATTCATTCACTCGCTCAAAAATGATCAGCTCAATATCCGGATCACATCGAAAAAACATTCACAATGGATAGATTTCTTGGATCTAAAGATCTCCAAAGGGTGTGACGGATATGTCAGTACCGAAATCTATAGAAAAGAGACGGCCGTCAATGCTTTACTTAATGCGAGATCATCTCACCCTCCACAGGTAATCAAGGCAATCCCAACAGGGCAATTTTTAAGAACTGAGAGGGTGTGCTCATCGGCTCAAGCATTTGAACGGCAATCCCAGGAACTTGCCGAACGATTCCGAGCAAGAGGATATAAGGAGAGAAATATCAAGTGGCTACCTCAGAGCCAAGGAAACAAGAAGATCCACATTATTACAAACGAAACCGAAGAGAAAGGGGGACGATCAGGTATGAGATGAGAGATATTTTTCAGCAATTTTGGCCTCTACTACATACCGATAAAGACATCAGTGGTTTTGTTGCTAGGAATAATGCAGTTATACCCTGTAGGTCACCCAACTTACGTGATCAGCTCTTAAAGAGCCATTATGTTGCCAACACTCCCAAATATATTTTCAATTCAAAAGGGCTGAGATGGGGCTCCTTCCATTGTGGAGATTGCAGTGCCTGTTCACTTATGGTGACAAGTGAACAATTTTCCGATTCATCAGGGGAAAATGAATACAAGATCGTGCACCATATTACATGCAGAACGACCAATGTAATTTATTATGCACAGTGTCCCTGTGGACTGATATATATAGGATTAACATCTAGGGAGTTAAGAGTAAGAATACTCGAACATGTCAGGGACATTAAAAATGCCAATGGTGGAATGGATTCAGGAGAAATTAGCAAATTAAAAACCATACCAAGACATTTCTTGGCATTCCACAATGGGAATTGGAGGCTCCTCAAATTTCAGGGAATTGATAGAGTGTCCCTGGGATGTCTAGGTGGAAACCTCAAAAAAGCATTAGCCCAGCGGGAACTTAAGTGGATCACAATGGCCTGTCAATACCGTGATCTAGCCCAAGAAAGGGGCAAAAGATGTAACTTCATTTAAGCCTCTAGGTGTTACAGTTCGTAACATCGTGAATCTGGATATCCATGCCACAACCTTGAGCACCTACAAAGAATAATGATATCATCATAATCAAAATTGTATGGCAGCAAACACACTATCCCAATATATACATATGTATATAATGGGATAGTGTGTTTGCTGCCATACAATTTTTTTTTTAATTAACTGTGTTTTTATTTATTTTCACAATTTTTTAACAAATTATACATACATTTGTCAGGCATGAAAAAGTACATTTAAGTCATCATTAACAAAATGGTGGCTACTTGCTCTTAATAGAGCTGAGTTAGGTGGTTGAGTACAGTCATTAACATTAAAATGTAAAAACAAAGAAAACCTTAGATTGCATATCATATCTTTATCCCTACCCTGTATGCCTTATTTGGATTGGGTAGTCAGATAAATAGTCAAGTGTACTATAAAATCATAATAGACATTAGACAGACACAGAAGGGGAGAAAAAGAGAAGGGGGGGGGGAGGACTTCTGTTTGTCTCTAAGGTGGTGAGGACTGACTCTTCATGTGGCCGATACCCAGTAGGTGTCCCATGGTTCCCATACCTTGATGAAAAGGTCTGATTGGTTATTGAGGGAGGCCGTCAGAGTTTCCATGCTGCGTACTTCCCTTATCCTGGCCATTAGTTGTGTCCGAGAGGGGGGATTCGGCTTCTTCCAAGATTGCGCAATCAAGCAACGTGCTGCCGTGGTAATGTGAAGGCTAAGCTTCCTGACAGGTTTAGCCATGGGTATTTCAGTTACATTCAGGAGATAGAATAATGGGTTTAAGGGGACATGTAATGAAGCACTGCTTGAAGCAAGCTCTTCACTTCCTCCCAGAATGGTCGGATATGTGCACAGAACCAGAAAATATGTTTCAGAGTTCCCCCTGACAGCCCGCACCTTCAGCAAGTGTCTGGTGTATCTGGAAAGAGACGGTGTAGTGTAGCCGGTGTATGATACCAATGAAATAGTAATTTATACTGATTCTCTTTATGTGTTATGCATGTTGATGTTTGCGCTGCGTATTTCCAGATTTTTTGCCAAGTATCTTGTGTGATTGGGGTCCCAATGATCTCCTCCCACTTAGCCATGTATGCATGTGAAACCTGTTTATTTGGGTCTGGGTGTAGCAGGAGCGCATAAATACTAGAGATCAGTCCTGCTGTGTGTGTTGTCATTTTACAAATATATTCAAATTCTTGCGGTTTAGAGACCATATCAGTTCTTCCCACTGTCTGCAACAGGTGCCGTATTTGGAGATAATGATAGTGGGATGACAACGGTATGCCAAATTTTTCTCTAAGTGAATCAAAGGGTAGGATTTTCAAAGTTGTGTGATCTACTATATCCGCAAACCGGAACAATGATTTCTCATGCCATGGTTTGGCGTCTAGCCCCTTTAGCATTTTGGGCATAGCTGGGGTATGGTGGAATGATTGCATGGAAGAAGTTTCTGACATATGTGGGAACTTTGCGCTACAGGTCCGCCAGATTTTCAGAGTAAATGCTATGGGTCCTAATAGCGGGGCAAGGGGTTTATGGATCCCCGGAGTCCACAAATACGAATTGGGGTGTTATGGAGCAAGCCATAGTTTTTCTATCTTCATCCACTTTGAGTAGGCCCAAAGGTTTGACCACGCTGGGATACGTCTGAGTGGTGCTGCCCAGTAATATTTCAGAAGGTCAGGCATAGATAATCCTCCTTTCGATTTGTGCGCTAACAGAACAGACTTCGCAACCCGATGACGCCTCTGGGCCCAGACAAAGCGGAGTAAGGAGGCTTGCAGGTTCTTAAGCACCCGGATAGGGATAGGTACTGGCAGGGTCTCGAATAAGTACATCAGTTTAGGCAGGATGGTCATGTTAATAGCAGATATCCTCCCAAAAAGGGAAATCGGAAGACTAGTCCATTTAGATAATAGCGATCTAATCTCATTGATCATGCTTGGGTAGTTGTGTTCATATAATGTGGCATATGAGGGGGTTAGGTTCACTCCTAAGTACTTTATAGATCTAGTCTTCCAGGTAAATTTATAATTTGCTTTTAACTGCCTCACCATGTCATCAGGGATATTCACCGGTAAAGCTTCTGTTTTAGATGCATAGACTTTATAGCCCGACAGGGACCCAAACTGTTTCAGCCTAGCCTGAGTGTTGTTAGTGGTTGGGACAAGGTCAGGAGTACATCATCTGCAAAAAGGGAAAGTTTAAATTCCTTACCATGGATTTGCACTCCCTTAATGTTGGTGTCCTGTCGGATTATAGCCACCAGGGGATCGATGCACATGACAAAAAGGAGGGGGGAGAGCGGACAGCCCTGCCACGTCCCGTTTTTTATCGGGAATTGGGGGAAGCTGCGTGTGGAAGCTTAATCGTGGCCATCGGGTTGGAATATAGACCACAAATCGCATTTAGGAACGGTCCGTTGATGCCTGCATGTTCTAGTACCTGTAGCATAAAGGACCAGTTCAGCCTGTCAAAGGCCTTTTCAGCATCCAAACTAAGGATGAGGGCCTGGTTATCCGTTTTATTCAGTGCATCAATAATGTCAATCGTCCTTCTTGTGTTGTCCCACCCCCGGCCAATTTTAATTATGATAATATCATTATTCTTTGTAGGTACTCAAGGTTGTGGCATGGATATCCAAATACAATTACAGTGGACTGAGATTGATTTCCAAATGCTTTGGATAAACTACTTTGGTGTCCGTTTGAAAAATTCCCTTTGGAAATATTGAGGGATGATGAACGATAATTCTTGAAGCATCGGGCGTCTTGTGTGGTATACCACATGGTATTTGGCAATTGTTTGGTTGACATCAGGGCATTTTTAATTATGTATACAGGAATATATGTATGTACAGGAATATTGTGAATTCCTATAGGTCTACTTGTGTTATTTCTGTCAAAAAGAAGAAATCATCATTTTTATTTCTTATTTTCCACACATTATAACACATACAAATTATTTTTTATTATTCATTGTGAGTAGCACTTTTATTACTCTCACACTTTAACACAATATTACTTATTTTTGTATAATTATTTTTTGTACAATAACTCTCAGCATCATTGCACTCAGCACTTTCACCACTTACTCACTACAACACATATGAATTATTCTTGTATTCATTACTGTTAGTATGTTTATTATTTATATCTTTAGACATATCAAGAATTATTCTTGTATCACTTAGTTCACATAGTAGATCTCCTACACAGATCTCATTATCATCAATTCATTGTCACTTACTCACACAATCTGATTACAATTATCTATTCATTGATACTCACACTGTTTTCATTCTATGTAGACATGGCATATCTGTGAAAAAATAAATTTCTTGTATGAACTCCTCTTTCATGTTTTATAATGCTAAATGTGAATACTGACATACTTTCTCTGATTATGCTAAATGTAATGAATTGTATTTTATTTACAGATCATAGATCATACAATTCTATCATAGATCACACAATTGTTTATGGTGAGGATATATTTTTTTAGAACTTGACTCAAAACAAAAGGTCACCAATTAACCTTGACAGGTATTAAATTTAATGGCCGCTCAATGTGTAAAGTATGCACATCTTGATAATCAGTGAGTACTTGGGTCATCTATATGGATGGAATAGAACATGAATTATATATATTCTTTCAATAAGTATTTCATATGAGTATGGTCTACACAGATTTTTATTATTTTTTCACCCTTTAACAATTTTTCAATTTTCTCATTTCATTTTTTGTATTTGTATTTTCTTTTTATTTGTTTTTGGAAATATGGTATAGGCAAAAAAATCTCGTATAGGAATTGTTTGAAAAAATCCATCCTATTTTACTTCTTATAATGTATAATGTTAATATGCATATATATCTCGGTACTTAATGCCATGAATTGGATTGTCCCCACAGACAGCTATATATACTCACCCAGACGATCTGGTCCATACAAAAATGGTTGTCAGTCATTTCTGACTGGTCTCAAACAAAATGGCCTGAGTGCTGTGCACATGTCTCGGGAGTCGTCACTTCTCCCGCTTCATGCGATTCCCGCCTCATGCGCCGAAATCAAGCACCGATAGGATAATGTAAGACACCTGTATCTTTCATGTATTTAATCTCAGCAAACACTCTGTCCGTACACCCCCTGATAAAGCAGGGTGCGGAACGTACGTTGGGGTGTCGGACAGTCTGTGCTAGGGGACAACATGGCGTCTGGTGTGTATCTGTGAGATTTATCTCTGGTTGCATATTTTGGATACTTGTGTCTGTGATGCGGTATTGCGGAATTGTAGTCACATGTGAAACTCATTTGCATCCAGGTCAGAGTTGTTGTACTTTTGTAACCAGCACCCTATACATTCTTATAATACATTTTGGACTGCACACTGTCCGTTTTTTGCACATGTTTTTATGTCTCTTTCAATGGAGCGTAGTCAGGAACAGAACCAGGGTCACAATTGGAAATCACAATACCAGCTCAGGGCATCAGACAAAAAACTGTCTCTACGGCACAAGGCATTCACAAGGTATTATGGGAGAGGCAGGTTTATATAGCCTTCTGGTAAATGGGCAGCACCCTAAATGGTGCAAGCGTCCACGTCTCTTAGGGCAGGAATCCGAAGTGAGGACAGGTGAGAAGCGCCGGAGCCATGACCCCACAACCCGCGATATGGGTCGCGGGAGTACCTGTGACGGTACCCCCCCTTCAGCCTCCCCTTTTCTTGAACTGGAGAAATCTCTGCAGGAGATCATGGTCCAGGATATTGTCCTCGGGCTCCCAAAATCTCTCCTCTGGCCCAAACCCCTTCCAGGCAACCAAGAAGAACCGCTTACCCCTCACTGTCTTCATATAAAGGGTCTCCTTTACCTCATAGATGTCGGTGAAGTCAGCCACAGGAGCAGGAGGGGGTATTTGCAGGGAGAAGCAGTTCAGGATGACAGGCTTGAAGCAGTTCAGGATGACAGGGAGACATGGAAGGAGTTCGAGATGTGCATGGAGGGAGAAAGGCGCACCTTGTAGGACACCAGATTGATGTAAGTTAGCACCTCGAAAAGACCCAGGAATCATGGAACAAGCTTGTACCCAGGAATCTTCAGCCGGTCGTACCTGGAGGACAACCAGACCTTCTCACCAGGAGAGAAGACAGAAGGAGGCCTGCGTCTCTTGTCAGCCTGGAGCTTGGTTCGAGCAGAAGCCTGTAACAAGGAAAGGCAAGTCTGCTCCCAGATAGACTTCAGATCTCGTACCAACTCCTCAACAGCAGGGACGTCCGAGGTCACAGGCAGAGAAAAAGGAGGGCGTGGATGCAGTCCAAGATTGATAAAAAATTGTGCAGAGCCTGCAGACCCTGAATCCAAGGAGTTATCAGAAAACTCTGCCCATGGCAACAGAGTGGACCAGTTGTCCTGATGGGAGGAAACAAAATGAAGAAGATAACAGCCAGCAGTCTGGTTCACTCTCTCCACCTGACCATTAGACTTTGGGTGATAGGCAGAGGAATAGTCTTATTTTACCTGGAGCTGGTTACAGAGGGATCGACAGAACTTAAATAGAGATGAGCGAGCACTAAAATGCTTGAATGCCCGTTACTCAAGTCGAACTTTTTCCGATGCTCGAGTGCTCGTTTCAAATAATGAACCCCATTGAAGTCAATGGGTGACTCGAGCATTTTTCAAGGGGACCAAGGCTCTGCAAAGGGAAGCTTGGCCAAACACCTGGAAACCTCAGAAAATGATGGAAACACCACGGAAATGGACAGGAAACAGCAGGAGCAGCATGCATGGATGCCTCTGAGGCAGCTTAATTGCACCAGTATGCCAAAATTATGGGCAACAACATGGTGATGACAGAGTGACCGAATGAGGCTAGATAGCATCTAAAACATCCAATAATTGACCCTGACACTATGGGGGACGGCATGCAGAGGCAGCGGCAGCAGCGGCAGGCTGGAGAGTGGCATGGAGACATACCCCAAATGGACTCAGGCTTCAAACCAATTTAAAAAATTCCTTTTGGCGAGGATAACGTGTAGCACTGTATGTATCAGTATTTTGCCTGGTTAAGGCGGCAGAGAGGAACCAAAGGAGGTGATCAAGAAGATCTGAAATGATTTCCTATGTGAACAAAAGGTTCACGGTATATTTAGTCGATAACACAGCATGGTGGCAACATAGTGACCAAGTTCCATAACGTATCTGGTGAAATACCCAAAAAATGAGCCTGACACAGCTAACGGGACGACATGTGGAGGCAGCCATGGAGACGATTTCCATGATTAAGAGCGACAGTATGGGTCATCCATATTGCGCTGCTATGATTGAAACTTCAGGTCTCCAGCATGGCGGCGACAGATGGGCCGAGTTCCATTATGTATCTGGTGAAACACCCGAAAATTCTGCCTGACACAGCTCGATTGATAAGGGGATGATGTGCTGTATTTCTTCTTGCGCTCCAGCGTCTGGGGTATAGAGAGTTGAAAGTTGCGCATTGAGACATTGGTGGACACTGTGGAGGATCGTGGAGGCGAAATGGACAGGAAACAGCAGGGGCAGCATGCATGGATGCCTCTGAGGCTGCCTAATCATACCTTGATAAAAAGGTCTGATTGGTTATTGAGGGAGGCCGTCAGAGTTTCCATGCTGCGTACTTCCCTATCCTGGCCATTAGTGTGCCCGAGGGGGGGATTCGGCTTTCTTCCAAGATTGCGCAATCAAGCAACGTGCTGCCGTAGGTAATGTGAAGGCTAAGCTTCCATGACAGGTTAGCCATGGGTATTTCAGTTACATTCAGGAGATAGAATATGGGTTTAAGGGGACATGTAATGAAAGCACTGCTTGAGCAGTCTTCACTTCCTCCCAGAATGGTCGGATGTGTGCAGCAGGACACAGAAAAATATGTTTCAGAGTTCCCCCTACAGCCCGCACCTTCAGCAAGTGTCTGGTGTATCTGGAAAGAGACGGTGTAGTGTAGCCGGTGTATGATACCAATGAAATAGTAATTTATACTGATTCTCTTTATGTGTTATGCATGTTGATGTTGCGCTGCGTATTTCCAGATTTTGCCAGTATCTTGTGTGATTGGGGTCCCAATGATCTCCTCCCACTTAGCCATGTATGCATGTGAAACCTGTTTATTGGGTTCGGGGTGTAGCAGGAGCGCATAAATACTAGAGATCAGTCTGCTCTGCTGTTGTGGTTGCATTTTACAAAATAATCAAATTCTTGCGGTTTAGAGACATAGTCAGTTCTTCCCACTGTCTGAAAACAGGTGCCGTATTGGAGATAATGATAGTGGGATGGACAACGGTATGCCATTTTTCTCTAGTGAATCAAAGGGTAGGATTTCAAAGTTGTGTTGATCTACTATATCCGCAAACCGGACAATGATTTCTCATGCCATGGGTTTGGCGTCTAGCCCCTTTAGCATTTTGGGCATAGCTGGGTATGGTGGAATGATTGCAGGAAGAAGTTTCTGACATATGTGGGGAACTTTGCGCTACAGGTCCGCAGATTTTTCAGGTAAAATGCTATGGTATGCCTAATAGCGGGGCAAGGGGTTTATGGATCCCCGGAGTCCACAAATACGAATTGGGGTGTTAGGAGCAAGCCATAGTTTTCTATCTAATCCACTTGAGTAGGCCAAAGGTTTGACCACGCTGGGATACGTCTGAGTGGTGCTGCCCAGTAGTAATATTTCAGAAGGTCAGGCATAGATAATCCTCTTTCGATTGTGCGCTAAACAGAACAGACTCGCAACCCGATGACGCTCTGGGCCCAGACAAAGCGGAGAGTAAGGAGGCTTGCAGGGTTCTTAAGCACCCGGATAGGGATAGGTAATGCAGGGTCTCGAATAAGTACATCAGTTTAGGGCAGGATGGTCATGTTAATAGCAGATATCCTCCAAAAAGGGAAATCGGAAGACTAGTCCATTTAGATAATAGCGATCTAATCTCATTGATCATGCTTGGGAGTTGGTGTGTTCATATAATGTGGCATATGAGGGGGTTAGGTCACTCCTAAGTACTTTATAGATCTAGTCTTCCAGGTAAAATTTATAATTGCTTTAACTGCTCACCATGTCATCAGGTATATTCAGCCGGTTAAGCTTTGTTTAGATGCTAGGATTCTAGCCCGACAGGGACCAAACGTTTCAGCCAGCTCGAGTGTCTGTTAGGGTGGGACAAGGTCAGGATTTAACATCATCGCAAAAAGGAAAGTTTAATTCCCTTACCATGGATTGCACTCCCTTAATGTGGTGTCCTGTCGGATTATAGCCACCAGGGGATCGATGCACATGACAAAAGGAGGGGGGGAGAGCGGACACGCCCTGCCAACGTCCCGTTTTTATCGGGAATTGGGGGAAGCTGCGTGTGGAAGCTAACGTGGCCATCGGGTTGGAATATAGACCACAAATCGCATTTAGGAACGGTCCGTTTGATGCCTGCATGTCTAGTACCTGTAGCATAAAGGACCAGTTCAGCCTGTCAAAGGCCTTTTAGCATCCAAAACTAAGGATGAGGGCCTGGTTATCGTTTTATTCAGTGCATCATAATTGCAAGCGTCCCTTCTTGTGTTGTCCCACCCCCGGCCAATTTTAATTATGATATATCATTATATTTGTGGACTCAAGGTTAGTGTGCATGGATATCCAAATACAATTACAGTGGATGAGATTGATTTCCAAATGCTTTGGATAAACTACTTTGGTGTCCTTTTGAAAAATCCCTTGGGAAAATATTGAGGGATGATGAACGAATAATTCTTGAGAAATCGGGCGTCTTGTGTGGTATACCACATGGTATTGGCAATGTTTGGTTGACATCAGGCATTTTTTAATTATGTATACAGGATATAATGTAGTACAGGAATATTGTGAATCTATAGGTCTACTTGTGTTATTCTGTCAAACAAAAAGAAGAAATCATCATTTTTATTTCATTATTTTCACACATTATAACAATACAAATAATTTTTTATTATCATTGTGAGTAGCACTTTTATTACTCTCACACTAACACAATATTACTTATTTTTGTAAATTATTTTTTGTACAATAACTCAGCATCATTGCACTCAGGCACTTTCACCACTTACTCACTAAAAAACATATGAATTATTCTGTTATTCATACTGTTAGTAGTTTATTATTTATATCTTTAGACATTATCAAGAATTATCTGGTATCACTTAGTTCACATAGTAGATCTCCTACACAGATATCATTATATCAATTCATTGTCACTTACTCACACATCTGATTACAATTATCTATTCATTGATACTCACACTGTTTTCATTCCATGTAGACATGGCATATCTGTGAAAAAATAAATTCTGGATGAACTTCTCATTTATGTTTTATAATGCTAAATGGGAATACTAAGGTCAGCATCATAGAGCAAATCCCGAAACACCACCAAAACAGATTGAATCAGCTTACCATAAGGGAAAAACTTTTGGATATTCAAATGAATACCATGAGTCCATTTGGTTTAAATGAACTTGTTAGAAAAAATTGACTGCATTTAGAAGAAATCTGACTACATCTATAAAGATACTTATTAAAGTTAGAATACTTAAAATATAACCTACAGACCTTTCCTAAATGTGAGCCTTCTCAGTACAACCGGCACCGATGCGAGTCATCCATACTGGTTCTGTCCCATTTAAGTCAATCTACACACTTAAGCCTTTTTTTCCTCTTTTTTCCTCTATTTTTCTTTATAAAGCAAAGATTCATAATTACCCTCTCCCATCCCCTTACAGCCCACCTCGATACAACAATCTGCTTCCGCACGGAAGTCCACGTCATCCCGTAAGCCACACCAGGGATACCAAAATCTCCCAGTGCACAACGCATGCGCGCCTTCCCCCAATACTATTTAAACCTCGTCGGCCACGGCAAGCATCAATCTGTCAGCTGCTGCCAGCCGGGATCGGACGGAATACCAAGTAGCTCTCTCTCTCCCTTTCCTACGCCCCCATCAAGACAGCGTTTCCTCGTATAATTTATAGTGTCTTCGCCTCATCAGATACCTCAATACCACCGGTAATTCTCACCCGCATTCCTCCCAGTTCCAGTGCAGAGGTCAGTCAATACACATTACTCAAAGTTTTTTCCCATATCATCAGTGTCTTTCATGACACGTTTCTTTCCCCTCCCATTAGCAATTAGCTTACAGTCCTAGCGCAGACTTCAAGTAAGAGAGGTTAGAGATTTTAAACATCATTTTATTTATTATTTATTTGCCTACACTTAGTTCTTACTATAACATCAATTAAGATACGATTAATGAATTTTTAATATAGGTCACCACAATTCCCAATATTGTCATCACAATTTCATATATGTTACACAATTATGAATATATGTCATATATGTTTTAATGGTTGTGTTATTATTATATATTTATATATCTATAACCGTTTATGAATTTATATATTTTTATGAATGTATATGTTTAAAACACAAATGTATGTTTATCTATTCTTATCATTGTTGTTTCTAAAAAAATGGTTTATATAAGCATGTGATTACTTTTATTCATGACATGTACATTACGTATATTTTATTTACTGTGAGAATCTACTCGTTATAATGTATTGTAGCTGCGGCTCCAGGGTGGACTACTCATATTCTACATATTTCAGAATTTCTGGACCGAAGAACGGGCTAATTCTGCCCGAAACGCGTTTGTCCGTTGTTACCATATATATATTCTTTACTGATACCAAAAAACCATGATGTAATAATGTGTTGAACTGAGAATCTTCATCTGCATACAGTATAATTGCCAATTTCCTACAATAGCAAGTTTGTTATTAAGATACTTACCACAAGCAGCGCGAACCGATTCACGGTTAATCCTTTAAAAAGACTTTTCCATATATAACGGCTTTTGCGTCAAAACCAGAGGACGCAGCAGCATGTTTGCTAGACATACATGTCCTTACACTGTCTAGACCTTTGTTTCATCTCATTTTTTCCCTTACTATAAACCTCTACACAAGGAGCGCGGTTGCACCCCCCAAGAAATACATTTCAATACTGGTTTAATTCATTTTACCGATCTTGGGATAGTGAACAAGTATTTGGCCACCTCCAAAAAACGACACCTGCGGCCACATGGAATATTATAACGAAAGATGGTTACACGGGAGTCTCTCATACAGAAAACTCTCCCAAACAGAAATCATCTCCAAAGACCACTGTACAAAATAATCCAACCTTCAGTGAAAACCCAAACCCAGGCAATGACACAGCCAATTCCTTTCCATAGAAAACCTCCTAAAAATCGAAATACGACACACAGTAGATATAGCATTCCTAATATATATCTGTCAGGAAAACATAGCCCCAAGGGGCCTACGAATGCCTTTCCAGTACTCCTTTCCTGATGACTGGCCTTACCAAAGAATGGGAATCCTTTATGGACGACTGTTCCAGAGGCATGCTACTCAGACTCATTGAAAAAAGGTCTAGGGTAATAGAACTCCACCACTTTCCATAGACAAAACGTCTGAATCGAGACATGTTCAAACCCATCCTGACTACCAGAGATTGAACCATTCAATTTCACAAAGACTGAGAACATCGAAACTGAGCCTCATCTCAAAGAAAGCACACAAGCTTCAAAGGGACAGAGCGGAATATAAGTAATAAAAAACATAGAGCCTGGCACCCCGATACTGACGAATTAGAAATACTCCCCTCAAAAGCTAAACCTGTCCCCCAAACAAACGAATGAACTAAAACCCCAGGAATAGTAAATCGAAAATCCATCCTACCAGCCCTTCTGGATGTACAAGTCCCACCACCAAAGAGTAGCCGAACCCTTCACACAACAGAGGTAAAACTTTTCATAACCAAAACCTTAGAAATCTAGACTGACCCACCCCAACAAACCTCACCCGCATCGCTAAAACAAAACCAAAAAACTATGAAACAACCATTTCTCAAAAAACCCCCAGATACAATGGGCCTCAGGATCACCTCTCACCCCACACGAAGCCAGGATACTCTCCCTAAATACTCCCACTAGTCCTCCCTTCCACTAACCAACCTAACGGTACACCCAGAAACTCCTACCTGACATGGAAACCCTCCAAGACACACTTCAAAATTTCCAACAGCAAAAGCTTAGGAATGTTTCAATTCAACCTTATCTCAACCAAGACCTTTCAGTAGTCTACTCCCCTCGTTAGCCTTCCCCTGTACTCAAAGGAACCACCTCCGGCCCCAACATCGGACTCCCTCGTCCCCGAATAGAGAGCCCCAAAGCCACTTATTCAATATTCAGTCAACCACTCATGCTCTAAAAGAAAAGAAAGACCAGGGAAAAAAAGAGGAGGAAGAAGAAACATCATTAACAAAAAAGAAAACACTCAATCAGTGATACCAATAAGGCAGTAAAAAGTCTTAACCTATCAGACCACCTACTGACGACCGATGAACACAAGCGTATTGAGCAAAAGGCCTGATCCTTTTGCCCCACAAATAGATCCAAGAGTTCGATCTCTTGTTGATCTTAATAAACTTATAGGAAGGTCACACTCTCAAAAGAACTTCACCACATGAAGAAAGAAATCAAAAGCCAATTTTGATACAGTCCTCTCTACCAGAACCCACCCAAGATGTGAACAAAACTGATGGGCTTTTATCCACACCCAACTCAAGCCGCAAAATCAACTTAACCCAACCCAAAGCCGAGGCCCTTCATGACACCTTCAGCATGTCTCCATCGAACTAGAACCATAAAAAGACCAACACCAAACAAATCTAATTGAACAGAAAAGAAGAGAAGCCCTCAAGAATCTCATGAATAATCTGGAAATCATCATAAAACCCGACGACAAGGGTGGAGGCAACAGTTTACTCAAAAGGGACGACTATATCCAAGAGTCCCATAAAAATCTTATCTGACACTGAATATACACTCTCTAAGCGAACGACCCAAAACAGGACCATCTGGCAAGACTCACCGATCTACTCAATGGAGCCCTTCAGTCGGGCATCCTAAACAAAAAGGACCATATTATTCTCCCAAAAACCCGAGGACAGCAGTTTTCTATATACTGCCAAAGATTCACAAAAACCCTCCCCAGCCGGGACGTCCAATTATCTCAGGTGTGGACTCCCTAACCTCAAATCTCTCTGAATATGTGATATTCTACTCAGGATTATTCAAACTTCTACCACTTATCTCAGAGATTCAACGATTCTATCCTACAACTGAAAGGTTTTCAAATGGAACCATCGTACTATCGGAACAATGGACGTGACCTCCTATACACAATATCTCCCATTCCCTAGGGTACAAGCAATCCTACAGGTCCTACAGAGTGACCAGAAAATGCAACCCCAACAGATTGATTTTCTACTACAGAGTATCCATTATTAAACCATAATACCTTTGTGTTCCAGACTTCCATCTACTCCCAAAAAAGATACAGCTATGGGGACGAAGTTCGCCCCCAGTTACGCAACCTCTTTATGGGGAATATTGAAGAAACACTTCATCATGGGCAATTCAGAATTTAACAAAAAGATCAGATGTTTAAAAGATACATCGACGATCTCTTCCTAAATTGGGACGGAACGGAACAGGAAGCCGTGACTTCTGCGAATTATCAACACCAATACTTGGGGCATTACTCACCTAAATATTTCTCCTGCCCGCATCGAATATTTGGACCTACTAATTTACATTGGATCCCACTGATCATCACTCATAACAGAGAAACATACTTTAAATCCGTCGACGTCAATAGTTTTTAGAAATACTCCAGCTCCCACCACAAGAAATGGCTTAACAACATCCCATACAGCCAGTTCAAACGTCTACGAAAAAAATGCACTTACAAACCGGACCTACAAAGAACCGTCCGGAATCCTAGACCAACGGTTTATACAAAAGGGCTACCCCTCCCAAATCATTAAGGACGCCTATCAGAGGTCCAACCAGCCTCACCCGGAAGATTGCCTACTCCTTCCATTAAACATCCAATCCAGGAGACAACCGGACCTCAACTTTATCACCATTATTCGTTGACCACAAAAACTATCAGATCAGTTCTGAAAAAACACTGGCCTATACTCTACAAGACCCTATCTGGCTAAGACCCTCTCCGAGAAACCTATGCTTACATTCAACGCAGCCCCAACTTTTTAAAAACACTCTTGGCACCAACCAAGATGCGTTCTTCTACCACCAAAAAGCAACTTTAAACTCCCAACAGGACACCTATTTCCATCACTAAAGGGTAATTCAGAGTTAACGGCCCCCAGATGTCTGACTTGCGCAAAATATGCAAAATAAGACACAGACTTTTAATCAAAAACTACATCTTTAATATTTACGATACAGTCCTTTGTTAATGCGCCCAGACTTGTTGTCTATCTCTAGAATGCCCCTGCTCTCTCCAGTATGTGGAGCCACAATCCAACCTTTCAGAGAGAGAATGATACCATCGCAGCAAGACAAAAGCGGGCTATCTACTAATAGCGTCTCCAGGCACTTCAATTCCACCATAATAGAGACCTCTCCCAAGCTAAGGTCAGAATCATAGAGCAACTCCGAAACACCACCCAAACAGTTGAATCAGCTTACCATAAGGGAAAAACTTTTGGATATTCAAATGAACACCTGAGTCCATTTGGTTTTTAAAGAAATGTTAGAAAAAATCTGATGCATTAGAAGAAATCTGACTACATCTTAAAGATACTCTAAAGATTAACATACTTAAAAATAACCTACAGACCTTCCTAAATGTGAGCCTTTCAGTACAACCGGCACTTATTCGATGTCACTACATACTGGGTTCTGTCCCATTAAGTCAATCCTACACACTAAGCCCTTTTTTTCCTCTTTTTTTCCTTATTTTTCTTTTTAAAGCAAAGAATCTTAATTTTACCCTTCCCATCCCCTACCAGCCCCCCCTCCGATACAACAATTGCTATCCGCACCGGAGTCCAGTTCATCCCGTAAAGCACACAGACTACAAAATCTCCGATGCACTCGCATGCGGCCTTCCCCCAATACTATTTAACCTCCGTCCGGCCACGGCAAGCATCAATCTGTCAGCGCTGCTGCCAGCCGGATCGGACGGAATACCAAGTAGTCTCTCTCTCTCCCTTTCTTACGCTCCCATCAGACAGCGTTTCCCTCAGTATTAATTACTATGTTTTCCGCTCATCAGTACCTCATACACCGGTATTTCTCACCGCATTCCTTCCCCAGTCTCCAGTGCAGAGGTCAGTTCAATACACATTACTCAAGTTTTGTTCCCTATCACAGTGTTTTCATGACAACGTTTCTTTCCCCTCTCCCATTAGCCATAGCTACAGTTCCTAGCGCCAGACTTTCAAGTAAGAAGAGGTTAGTAATTTTTAACATCATTTTATTTATTATTATTGCCTACACTTAGTTCTACTATACATCAATTTAAGATACTATTAAATTGAATTTATATATGTCACCACAATTCCCAATATTGTCTCACACAATTCTAATATATGTATTCACAATATAGTCGAATATATGTCACTATATGTTTAATGGTTGTGTACTTTATTAATAATTTATATATCTCTACACCCATTTATGAATTTATATTTTTATGAATGTATAGTTTTAAAACACAAATGTACTTTTATCTATTCTATCCATGTTGTTTCTAAAAAATGGTTTATATAAGCATGATGATTATTTATTCATGACAGTACATTACGTATTTCTTATTACTGTGAGAATCTACTCTTTATAATGACATGTAGCTGCGGCTCCAGGTACTACTCTCATTTCTACATATTACAGAATCTTACTGGACTGAAGAAGGGCTAATTCTGCCCCGAACGCGTGTGTCGTTGTACCATATATATATTTTTTACTGATACAAAAACCATGATGTAATAAATGGTTGTTAACTGAGAATCTTCATCTGCATACAGTATAATTGCCAATTTCTACAATAGCAAGTTGTTATTAAGATACTTACCACAAGCAGCGCGACGATTCACTGGTTAATCCCTAAAAAGACTTTCCAAATGTGAATACTGACATACTTCTCTGATTATGCTAAATGTAATGAATTGTATTTATTTACAGATCATAGATATACAATTCTATCATAGATCACACAATTGTTTATGGTGAGGATTATTTTTTTAAACTTGACTCAAAACAAAAGGTCACCATTAACCTGACAGGTCTTAAATTTAATGGCCGCTCAATGTGTAAGTATGCACATCTTGATAATCAGTGAGTACTGGGTCATTAATGGATGGAATAGAACATGGAATATATTATTCTTTCATAGTATTCATATGAGTATGGTTCTACACAGATTTTATTTATTTTCACCCTTAACAATTTTTCAATTTTTCATTTCATTTTTTTGTATTTGTATTTTCTTTTATTTGTTTTGGAAATATGGTAAGGCAAAAAAATCTCGTATAGGAATTGTTTGAAAAAAATCCATCCTATTTTACTCTTATAATGTATAATGTTAATATGATATATATTCGGGTATAATGCCATGAATTGGATTGTCCCCACAGACAGCTAATATACTCACCCAGACGATTGGTCCATACAAAAATGGTTGTCAGTCATTTTGACTGGTCTCAAAACAAAATGGGCTGTGTGCTGTGCACATGTCTGGAGTCGTCACTTCCCGCTTCATGCGTTCCCGCCTCATGCGCCGAAATCAAGCCCGATAGATAATGTAAGACACCTGTATCTTTCATGTATTTAATTCAGCAAACACTCTGTCCGTACACCCCCTGATAAAGCAGGGTGCGGAACGTACGGTGGCGGTGTCGGACAGTCTGTGCTAGGAGACAACATGGCGGCTGGGTGTACTGTGAGATAATCTCTGGTGCATATTTTGGATACTTGTGTCTGTGATGCGGTATTGCGGAATGTAGTCACATGTGAAACTCATTTCATCCAGGTCAGAGTGTTGTACTTTGTAACCAGCACCCTACTTCATTCTTATAATACATTTTGGACTGCCCTCTAGTATTTGCACACTGTCCGTTTTTTGGCACATGTTTTTATGTCTTTCAATGGAGCGTAGTCAGGAACAGAACCAGGGTCAGAATGGAAATCACAATACCAGTCAGGGGCCTCAGACAAAAAACTGTCCTTACGGAAACAGGCATTCACAAGGGTTTATGGAGAGGCAGGTTTATATAGCCTTCTGGTAAATGGGCAGCACCCTTAATGGTGCAAAGCGTCCACGTCTCTTAGGGCAGGAATCGAAGTGAGGACAGGTGAGACAGCACGAGCCAGACCCCACAAACCCCGCGATATGGGTCGCGGGAGTACCTGTGACGGTACCCCCCCTTCAGCCTCCCTTTTCGAACTGGAGAAATCTCTGCAGGAGATCATGGTCCAGGATATTGTCCTCGTGGCTCCCAAATCTCTCCTTGGCCCAAACCCCTCCAGGCAACCAAAGAAGAACCGCTTACCCTCACTGTCTTAATATAAAGGGTCTCCTTTACCTCATAGATGTCGGTGAAGTCAGCCACAGGAGCAGGAGGGGGTTTTGCAGGGAGAAGCAGTTCAGGATGACTGGCTTGAAGCAGTTTCAGGATGACAGGGAGACATGGAAGGAGTTGAGATGTGCATGGAGGGAGAAAGGCGCACCTTGTAGGACACCGATTGATGCAAGGTTAGCACCTCGAAAAAGACCCAGGAATCATGGAACAAGCTTGTACCCAGGAAATCTTCAGCGGTCGTACCTGGAGGACAACCAGACCTTCTCACCAGGAGAGAAAGACAGAAGGAGGCCTGCGTCTCTTGTCAGCCTGGAGCTTGTTCGAGCAGAAGCCTGTAACAAGGAAAGGCAAGTCTGCTCCCAGATAGACTCAGATCTTCGTACCAACTCCTCAACAGCAGGGACGTCCGAGGTCACAGGCGAGAGAAAAAGGAGGGGGCGTGGATGCAGTCCAAGATTGATAAAAAATGTGCAGAGCCTGCAGACCCTGAATCCAAGGAGTTTCAGAAAACTCTGCCCATGGCAAACGAGTGGACAGTTGTCCTGATGGGGAGGAAACAAATGAAGAAGTAACAGCCAGCAGTCTGGTTCACTCTCTCACCTGACCATTAGACTTTGGGTGATAGGCAGAGAATAGTCTTATTACCTGGAGCTGGTTCAGAGGGATCGACAGAAACTTAAATAGAGATGAGCGAGCACTAAAATGCTTGAGTGCTCGTTACTCAAGTCGAACTTTTTCGATGCTCGAGTGCTCGTTTCAAATAATGAACCCCATTGAAGTCAATGGGTGAACTCGAGATTTTTCAAGGGGACCAAGGCTCTGCAAAGGGAAGCTTGGCCAAAACCTGGAAACTCAGAAAATGAGGAAACCCACGGAAAAGGACAGGGAAACAGCGGAGCAGCATGCATGGATGCCTCTGAGGCAGCTTATGCACCAGTATGCCAAATTATGGGCAACAACATGGTGATGACAGAGTGGACGAACGAAGATGAGGCTAGTAGCATCTAAAACATCCAATTTGACCCGACACTATGGGGGACGGCATGAGAGGCAGCGGGCAGCAGCGGCAGGCGGAGAGTGGCATGGAGACATACCCCAAATGGACTCAGGCTTCAAACCAATTTAAAAAATTCCTTTGGCGAGGAGGATAACGTGTAGCACTGTATGTATCCGTATTTTGCCTGGTTAAGGGGCGAGAGAGAGGACCAAAGGGGTGATCAAGAGATCTGAAATGATTTCCATGTGAACAAAAGGTTCACGGTTATATTTGTCGATAACACAGCATGGTGGCAAACAAGTGACCAAGTTCCATAACGTATCTGGTGAAATACCCAAAAAATGAGCCTGACACAGCTAACGGGACGACAGCAGTGGAGGCAGCCATGGAGACGATTTCATGATAAGAGGACACAGTATGGGTCATCCATATGCGCTGCTATGATTGAAACTTCAGGCTCCAGCATGGCGGCGACAGATGGGACCCGAGTTCCATTATGGTCTGGTGAAACACCCGAAAATTCTGCCTGACACAGCTCGTTTGATAAGGGGATGATGTGCTGTATTTCTTCTCGCGCTCCAGTCGTCGGGGTATAGAGAGTTGAAAGTTGCGCATTGAGACATTGGTGGACATGTGGAGGATCGTGGAGGCGAAATGGACAGGAAACAAGCAGGGGGCAGCATGGATGGATGCTCTGAGGCTGCCTAATCTTGCGGATGGGCTGGGGTCCACTGCCAGGCGAGCTCCTTCAAAGCAGCAGGCGGGGTCGTTGAATATTTCATCTAGGATAATGGAAATGGTTCCATGATAAGAGCGACAGATTGGCGAGTTCCATTATGTATCTGGTGAAACACCCGAAATATTGCCTGACACAGCTCGTTTGCCAAGGGGACGATGTGTATGGAGTGGCAGTAAGGTAGTAGTAGATTAAGGTGCTGCAGTTAAAACTATGTGTGGATCTTGGGTTGGAGCTGGCAATCGCTGCCAGGCGAGCTTTCTTTGTCCAAGCCCCTGTCTCGGCTGCTCTCCAACCAAAATGGGCTGGTGGCCAGAAGTGTTTACTTTGAAAAAATTATAATTTTCGAGGAGCAGGGGGGGGCTACAACCAGCACTTCTAAGAACCTTTTGTATAAAATCAAGTGTAGTACTGTTCTGCTAAGGAATTGGCCTGGTTATGGCGGGGGGGGGGGGGGGAATGTAAAACAGATGCGCAAAGTAGCGCTGAAATAATACGGTAAATGATAAAATATTGGCATTAAATTTTAGTGGATAACACAGCAGGGTGGCGACAGAGTTAACAAGTTTGATGTGGAAGGCATGAAAACAACCCAAAATTCTGCCTCACACAGCTCGTTTGCTAAGGGGACGATGTATGGAGGCAGCTATGTGGACGACTATGTGGAGGCAGCTATGGAGATTTGGATAGTGCCTGTATGTGGCAGTCCAAAAAAGTTTTCAAACCAGAGGAGCGGGTAGGTGGCCCTCCAGAAAAATTAAATACATAGAGTACCTGTATGTGGCACTCCCAAAAATTGTTTAAAACAGAGGACCGGGTAGGTGGCCCTCCAGAAAAATTAAATACATAGGGCCCGATTCGTGTTTTCCCGACGTGTTACCCGAATATTTCCGCCGATTTCCCCTGAATTGCCCCGGGATTTTGGCGCACACGATCGGATTGTGGCGCATTAGCGCTGGCATGCACGCGATGGAAATCGGGGGGCGTGGCCGAACGAAAACCCGACGGATTCGGAAAAACCACCGCATTTTTTTAAAAAAACTGTTGCGGAGCTTGCACTTACCTTCACTCAGCCCAGCTCAGTGAACTCCAGTGCGTTCCGATGCTTTTCAGCGCAGGAACTACCTTAACCCTAGAATGCATGACCATAAAAATCTACACTTTTACATACCTGGGGCCTTTTAGGCCCGTGTGCAAATAACATGGAATAACTCAAATAAAAATACTTTTTAAAGTTTATTTGAAAAATGCAAAGTAAGGATGCATTCCTACTAGCGGTGGTGTCTGCCAGGAGGGGATCTGTAATGGATCTGACCTCCTGGTGTCCCCAGCTAAGGCTGGTAAAATCCGGGCATTCCAGCAGCCGTAACTGGAGTTACCAAGAGATCATATCCATTACGGATCACCTCCTGGCAGACACCAGCACTAGTGAGAATGCATCCTAAGATGTGAATAATTCAAAACATTTTGTGCAAAAAACCCCCAAAGTAACTGAACGGGCTTAAAACGCCCAATATACTCATTCGATATAACTCTTTATAATAACGTTTTTTTGTCTAAAAGTTTTTTTTTATATAAAAGTTGCAGTAAACATGCTGCAGGAATATCCCTTTTTAAAGTTTCCTTTTTGAATTTACTAATGACCGCAAAATCTTTCACATGTTATCTGTAATTCAACATCTGGAAGATGAAATTGTAGTATTTTACACAGGACTGTCTATGAAAAATGATTGCTTTGATTTCTTGGTCAGTCAAACCCCTGGATGTAGACTGTGCCATTGTAACCTTAAAAGTCAGTAAACTATAATGAATAGTGTCTGTGCAGCCCCCTCCTCTCACCTTCAGCAGGCCACCACTTTCTTTTAGGTGAAGTGGAAATCTTTGGATTTTTGGAGCTCAGAGTTTCTTTTTCAAAAAACAAGAAAGCTGACTCCTTCCTCCTTCCTGTTCAGGAACTATGATGATGTCAGAGACGCATGACATCATGAGGTAGCCTCCTTCCCAAGATCACATGACCATGTAGTCAGGCACAATCCACACTCTGCACAGCAACAGCAGAGTCATAAAGACTAAGGCTACATTCACACGACCGTATGGGGGAAGTATATACGGCCGATATACGTCCCCCATAGACGGCAATAGGCGCACGGCACGGCCCCAGTTCGGGCCACATGTCCAGCTTTGAAACCCAGTAGTTGTAGGGAGCTGTGTGATCATTTAGGACGATGGTATGGTCAGCTACGTACTCCCTCACCATCTTTCAGTAAAGATCAGCCCTACTCTGCCGAGACTGGGGACAGGTGACAGTGTCTTGCTGGGGTGACATAAAACTGGCAAAGGCTTGTAAAGCGTACCCCTGCCAGTGCTGGACAAGCTGCCTGCTCGCCTACTCTCCCTTGCTACTTGTCCCGCAGAAGTGCGCCCTCTGCCGCTAGCGCTGTCAGAAGGGAAATACTGGTTCAGCTTGTGCACCAGGGCCTGCTGGTAGTCATGCATTCTCAGACTCCTTTCCTCTACAGGGATGAGAGTGGAAAGATTTTGCTTGTACCGTGGGTCCAGGAGAGTGAATACCCAGTAATCGGTGCTGGAATAAATTCTTTGAAAGCTAGGCAGCCTAGCATGAAATCTGCCATATGCGCCAGAGTCCCAACGCGCAAGAATTTACTCCCCTCACTGCCCTGACTCTCCATTTCCTCCTCCTCCAATACCCCTCGAATTCCACCTCGTGGGCACATCGCACAACAGTCGGTGAGCGGTCAGTTGGAGGCGGTGCTGCGCTGCCCTGAGAGTGGCAGCATCTGTGCTGGACTTCCTGAAATGCGCACAGATGCGGTGCACCTTCGTGAGCAAATCAGACAGATTGGGGTCTAGCCCTCGCCACGGAAGCTTCACTACGTGAAACATTTGGCGCTGATGCACCAGCTCTTTCCCTGCCTCTCCGTCTGGCAACACCACTGCCTCTTCCAACCTGTTCTGGTATAGGACTCGCCTCCATCTCACAAGCACTGTGTTCACCCGGCCTATCAACCCAGCTTGGGTCTGTTACCTCATCATCCTCTGATCCCTCAGTCTGCTCCCCCCTCGGACTTACTGCCCTGACAACAACTTCACCACTGTCTGACAACCGTGTCTCCTCATCGTCCGACACCTCTTTACACACTTCTTCCACTATGTCCAGAAGGTCATCATCACCCACAGACTGGGACCGGTGGTTTGTGACTCTGGGAAGGGTCCAGAAAACAGTTCCTCAGAGTATGCCGGTTCAAATGCCAAATTTTCCTGAGAAAGAGGCAGACTGGGGAAAGGAGGTTGAGGTGGAGGAGCTGGAGGAGTGCTCACTTGGGTAACATGGGTGGACTGCATGGAAGACTGACTGGTGGACAAATGGCTAGAAGCATTTTCCGCAATCCACGACATCACCTGTTCGCACTGTTCTGGCCTCAACAGTGCTCTACCACGAGTCCCAGTAACTTGAGACATGAAGCTAGGGAGTGTAGCTCTGCGGTGTTCCCCTGCTCCTTCATCAGCAGGTGGTGTCTCACCCCACCTAGGACCATGGCCTCTGACCCCTGCAGTAGTTGGACGCCCATGCCCTCATCCTTTAGCCCTCGGGTTCAACATTTTCTAAATTAAAGTCTATTATATAGACAAAACAGAAATAGAAAACTGTATAAATTTTTTTTTTTTTTTTTTTTGTGTTTTTTTATCTTTTGTGCTTTTTATTTTTTTACAGAACAAAACGTGCAGAAGAAATCACACAGCAACCACTGAAGATGATGATTGCTATGGCTAGTTTCTAACCTACACTGGCAGCACACAACAGGATTTTGTGCTGTGCCAGTGACTTTCAGTTTTGAAAAAAAATTTAAAATTGTCAGACTGTGCCTAATTCAATCAAACCCCTAATAAATTGTCCCACTTAGGTGTTTGAGATGGATAGGTGTGTCACTAAGAGCTAAATAGAACGTTTGCAAGTCTCCCTGCAAATTCGTCGCAATATGGTACTAGCTGCACTACTAGTGCCAGCAAGCCCACCCACAAGCAAATAAAAAAAAAATAAAATATAATGCTATTGTAGCCCTAAGAAGGGCTGTTGGGTTCTTGTAGAATCACTCCTGTCTAACACTATTCTAATAGAACACCCTAACGCTTTCCCTGAGCAGCAGCAGCTCTCTCCCTAACGGTATCCAGACAGAGAATGATCCGAGCAGTGCGGGCAGGGGCTAGTATATTCCAGAGTCACCTGATCAGGCCAGCCAACCACTGCTATCGACATGTAAGTGTACCACGTGATGCTGGGTGTAGTCTCCTGGCTTGTGATTGGCTCTGTTTCTGGCCGCCAAAAATCTAAACGCCGCAAGATGACATTTTCTCGAGCAGGCAAAATACTCGTCCGATCACCGAGCAGTTCCGAGTATGCTAAAGCTAGAACGAGCAGCATGCTCGGACGAGTATGTTCGCTCATCTCTAAACTTAAACACAAATTTAAACCCTCGATCAGACACAATGGGGCACGTTTACTTACTCGTCCGATCCCGATCCCCGATCCAGAATGTCCACCGGAATGCACATCTGCCGCAATCCACGTAGATTCTGTGCCCGATATCCTGAATGTGTTGCTCCCCGCTCAGGTTCGGCGGAGTTCACCTTCTTCTTCCCGATGCATGTAAGTGATTGGCTTGCGACACAAATTTGAATGTTAAATCCCGTGTTTAGTCGAAATTCGTCGGATCGTCCAATGGCCTGTCCCCCAATTTGTCTCGCGTGAAAGCTGGCGATTGTGACACAATCCGATCACGTGCGACACACTCCCCAAAAAGTTGGGAAACCCGACAAAAATACGCCCGCGGGACCCTTAGTAAATAAGCCCCAATGTGTTGAGGAAGACCATGCAGCCGGAAAATTTGTTGAAAGAATAAGCTGGCAAGACATGAAGACCTGGAAGGGGGACATAATGGGACATCTTAGAAAACCGGTCCATCACCACCCAGATGACAGTATTGCCAGAGGAAGTTGGAAAGTCTGTGACAAAGTCCATAGCCACATGCGACCATGGACAACTGGGTATTGGTAACGAAAGCAAGAGACCATCCGGTTTCAAGCGAGAAGGCATAGTGCAGGATCCCACAAAGTCCCGAGCATCTTTGACCAAGTCAGACCACAAGTAGTAGCGGGAGAGAAGGGCCACAGAGCGTTGCAGCCCAGGAAGAATGTCCCCAAGACAAAATCCTCTTCCGCAGTGCAGATCGGACAAACGTCTTGCCAAGGGGAAGCTGCCAAAGATCCACTGGAGCGGCAACAACCAATAGTTCCGAGAGATTATACACTGAGGAAACAGCTCTTCTCCAACTACATCGGAGGCATGGGAAAGGGCATCCGCTTTGATATTCTTCTCCTCTGGACAAAAGTGGATTAACAGGTTGAAGTGTGAGAAGAAGAGTGTCCTTGCCTGGGATTAAGACACTAGGCTAACTCACATAAAAAGTAATAAATACCCATGTCAATGTGTCAAAGATTAAATCTAACCTATACCAATGTCTCCCTGGGGTACGACCTGGTGGTACCCCGCTGCATCAAGACCATCCCACTTTGCGGCGGGCTCTGATGAAGACCAGGTACCACTTAGACTCCGGTCCCAGGTGTCGGCTAATACCATCTTCACAGATCCACAGCCCTGACATTTGTGTCTGACAGTGGCTAACTGACTAATCAGTGATGTCCTAGTTGAGATGACTCACATGCAAAAAGTGCGAAAGGCAGGTTTTTTCAATTGATATTAGCTGGAACATGAAATGAGAATCCATTGATGGTTCTGCCCATCAGTATTTTAAGTTCCTGATTTCATAGATTTTTTAATAATGTATTATTGAACCATTATTTTCATTGTGCTTTTTGCATCTTATATATTTTTTTCAATGATAAGTCAACACAAGATGTTGAATGTGTTCAATGTTAGTCAACACAAGATGAAAATGTCCTAAAATGATCATTGAAAATAACTGAATAGAAAAAGCCAATTAAAAATAATGACGACCGCACCACAAACCGGCCGCCATGAGCAAACTAGGGTGTTGGGAGCCACAGTTATGCTATGTCGGAAAGCCCGCGACATGCACCTGGGCCTGAGAACACCCTACCTCCACAGGATCCAGAGCCGACACTGAAGGAGGTAACCTGCCAGCTATTTGCAGCTATACAGGCCTCAACCACGTCCCTCACGACTAAAAATGAGGAGCTAAGTGTCGATGTGGGCCTGCTGAGACATGACTTCCAGCAGCTGCGTGAAAGAGTCAAGGAGCCTGCTGCAGTGCTATCTAAAGCATACTCCATTGAGAGGGTCCCGCCGAGCCTCCACCACCTGGAGCTCAAGTGCGGCCTTTCTTAGCACGCCTTATCTGCAGCAAAGACCGGGATATCCTGCTACAGGTGGCCAGAAGACATGGCACCATCATCTACCAAAATGCAACCGTGTGACTGTTCCCGGACTTCTCTGCCTCTACAGAAATCCCGGGCCTTCTTCATGGGGGTGCAGTGGCAGCTCTGAGAACTCCAGGTGTCCTATTCAATGGCTTACCCAGCAAGACTACTGGTGATCTATGAAGACAAGACCATCTTCTTTGATAATCCCAGTAACGCTGAGACATGGTTGAACACCCACAAGCGCCCTCCACGGCGCTGAGACACCCGTCATGCAACTAATGATATGTCCCATCTTGTTGCCTCTGCTGTAACCACCGGAATCTCATGAAGGACAATTTACTGATATCATTACCTGATCTCTGAAAAGTTATGTTTAATGTGGTTGTAAATTGATACCAGGGGCTTCCTTAGGGATAGATTGTAATGCCCTCTTACTTAGATTCCATCTACCCTCAGCCACAGTTGTCCCGGCTCTCTATATTACATACATACCCACCTATGTGGTTGATATCTACTAAGCAAATATGCTGTGACCCGGTAGAAAAGGCCTGTATGCACCTATCATTGATCGGGCTCAAGGAACAATGGTCCGCTGTAGTTACATCTTTATGCATGGACTTGCCCCGTAAGACAAGGCCTACTGGAGCGAGGAGTGAGTGCATTTCACTTGCTACCCACTCAGGTCTCCGTTGCCTGGCTGGTCGCATTCAGGACCAATACCTGGTCCATGTCTGGCACTCCCTAGGCAGGGGAGACCCTCTACGTTTATAAGGTGCCTGTGATTAGCACGGGCACACCTTGTTCTTGTTAGATTATTGTTTCATGCTTGTTAGTGCTGTATTTCATTGAGCTTTAGGTATGCCTCTCACGACTATCACATGGAACGTTAGGGGAATGAACAGCGCCCACAAACGCAATATTGCTTTTTCTAGGCTGCGCAATCATAACCCCTCCATTGTATGCCTAATTGAGACTCACCTGGTCCCTCATAACATTATCTGGCTACAAAAACCCTGGGTGTAATGGTCTGCGCATGCGACACACTCCACACACTCGCGTGGGGTTTCACTACTGATACATAGAAGTGTGAGATGGGAGGTGGTCGTCCACTCAACTGACCCTGATGGGAGATACATCTTTGTGCATGCCAATATTCACTGTCATTCATTTGTTATCTTATGCCTGTATGTCCCCCGTCCCCTCACCTGTTTATACGAAGCTGCCCAATTTGCTACCCGATATCCCAGAGCCACAATAATATGCATGAGACAGTTCAATTCTGTAGTAGATCCTACACATGACAGGTCCCCCCCCCTCTCTTGGACTCCAGACAGGACAGGATGACTCCGCTTGCAACTTTCCTACAGGAATTGGGTTGGCACGACTTATGGCCCCTCAGGCACCTGAGCACTCAGAAATTTACGCGGCTGGCCGTGGTACTTTATCTTGTATTGATTACATGTGTGGAAACGACCGTGCCAGTCTTAAGCTAATCTCACTAGAACATCTACCTAGGTAACCCTCTGATCACTCTGCCATCCTCGCGATTTTTAGTACCACTGATTCCTCGTCTCATAGGGGTCCCATGCAAAATTCATCCCTTCTGGCTCATCTTGCTTACAGAACTAGATGGAACACCAATGCTGCTTGCTGAATTTGTATCCTCTTATCTCCCCTTTGACAACCACTCATTTTTCTGGGATGCCCTAAAGTCTCACCTGCGAGGCTGCCTCAAGTGTTCTATCACACACATTAAAAAGGAATCCGCCAGGGAAGAGGAACACTTGGCTAGCTCCTGCTCTGGTCCCACTCCTGACAAAAGACAAGCCTGGCTCCGGGTAGGCAGACAGTATATGCACTGCATACATGAAAAGGGTAAGCGTTGTACGTTTTTTTTTTAACAAGGCAACTAGTTGAGTTGCCTCCTAGCCCACTTAATCTACAGAAATTCTGCCTCTTCCAAAATCATTAGCATCAGGATTGCAGCTGGGCAGAAAGTCACCTCTAATGCATAAGGCATTGGTGAGTTGAAATACAGGCCTATCCAAGCTTGATTTATCTTGACAAAGGTCAGTCTCTCTACATTATGGTTTGACAAGTGGGTTCTACTTGGGGTAACCATGGTCACCTCTAATGAGCATATATTACAATCCTTCATGGACTTCTACAAGACCCTGTATGCATCAAGCTCTTCTGCGTCTAGCTCCCAGATTGACTCTTACGTAGAAGCTATACCATGCCCCACCTTAACCCTGCTTTGGGGGATACCCAGACCAAACAAATGTGACAGAATCCTTTGATGCCCAATTCTGGAAAACACTTGGGGTACATACTATTAAATATGTTTGGGATAACTCCTCCATTCTCCCATTTGATTGCCTTGAAAATAAAATCAACTGCCCCGCCATAGCTTCTATAGGTATTTACAGTTGTGACATGCCCTATAAGCCCTAACGAAGTGTCCCTGTCAGATAGTCCACTAAAAGGAGTTATTCGCTCCCAAGGCCCAGGAGATTTGATCTCCACCATCTACTCTCAGTTAATTTACACTAAATCACAGTCTAACCCGTGGTGAGCACTGGAGGAATGGAAAATGCTTATACCTTCCTTGAGCGAGGAGGAGCATGCAGAAATCTTGGAGTCACATAAATATGTTTCCCCCTCAATTAACAATAGGCTTACTCAATTATATATTATTCACCAAAGTTACTTGACTTCCATGCAATTACACAATATGGGCCACCTCCCTGACCCTGGATGACACAGGTGCAGACATATGCCTACTGGATTTTGGCATAAGATCTGGAAATGCCCTGTGATCCAAGAATTTTGGAAGGACGTTATATCTGTACTGTCTGAAATCACAGAACACCCACTCCCAAAGATCAGCTTATTTGGGATCCTCGATGAGGAAATATGGCCCCTCTATGTAAAGATATTCCTCAGAGAAACAACATTCCTTGCCCGCAAGGCAATCGCACTTCGATTGATGGATTCTCGTCCACCCAAAACCGCTCAATGGAAATCCCTGGTTAATGCTGTAGTGCCCTTCGAGCAAGTTTTAGGCTGCATTCACACTGCCGCAAGGCGCTGACGTATATACGGCCGATATACGTGGACATGTCCTGTCTTTCTCCATAGTACGCGCCGTGCGCTATATGTTCCTATGGAGAGGGGCAGGGGTGAGTGGCGCTCACCTCCACCTCCTCCCCCCGTGTGCTGCCGTTGCCCACTGTGCTATGGTACGGCGGGCAGCGGCAGTGTGAATGTAGCCTAATATAAACATAGATCCCGACCGGATAATTTTGATAAAATTTGGGGGAAATGGTGCGAATCCCCATCAACACAATACTCCTCCACGTCAACCTCCTCCTCGCTCGACAATCCTTTTATTCCTGAGTGAGTCTTGCTGATGGTGAGAAAGATTACAAATACTCCTGCTATATGCTGTGACTGCTGCATGGCTACTACTATTAGATGGCATTACCAAGTTTAGGTGATTGAATACTGAACTCAACTGACATTGTTTGTTTTATGTTTAGAGATGGGCGAATATGTTGAAATAGGTTCAACCCGATTAACCAAATTATTTGAAAGAATTTGATTCGACCCGAATCGAATCATGACGAATCACTTTAAAAAAACAGTTATTTCCTGGCTGCAGAGATCCTGTAGTGTGTTGTAGAATGTTGTGCCATGCTAAAATATGCATAGGGAGCATGGTTTGGTCTTCAAACAATGCTGTGTTTTAGTATGACATGCAAATGACAGACGCCGGTCATAGAATCCCTTCACTCTTCAATTCCATGTGCACTTACGGAGGCCAACTTCACCAAATAAGTGAAGCGGGAATGCAGCCTGACAAGGTAACGTCTGTGCCAGCCCAAAAGAACTGAGCTGAGGGCCAAGATCCCACTATAACATCAAAGAGTGCCCTTTTTTTACACTGACATAAAATGATTCCATAGATTACGACAGAACCTGTTCTGTTAAATGCGGATACATGTAGAACCCCCACAAAAGAGTGCAGAGGGTGATAATCGATCATCAGTATTGCTAAAGCCAAAAACAAACAGGAGTAGATCCAAAACAGAGATGACCAGTAAATGGGATATTTGCATGACCTCTGTGTTCTGTATCCTCTCCTGCTTTTGGCTATCAATCTTGAGGCTTTTCATTCCTTCTGAAAGATGAAATGAAGGGGAAAACTAAACATAGGGGTAACTTCACAGACCGGTGGAGGGTGAAAACAGCATTATGGAAATGATAGGGTTTGGCTTCAGGCAGGTGGCAGCATCAGACTAGTGGCTGAGGCAGGTAGTTAGAATCCGAATCATTTCTCAACGTTTGGGGCAGGCGTCATGGCTGATCTAATCTGATGCATAAGGCATTGGTGAGTTGAAATACAGGCCTATCCAAGCTTGATTTATCTTGACAAAGGTCAGTCTCTCCACATTATGGTTTGACAAGTGGGTTCTACTTGGGGTAACCATGGTCACGCTTGTTTACCATTCTTTTGTGTTTTATGTTGTCAGTCTGTTTGTGTTTTCCTTCCCACACTTATTCCAGCGTATCTCGAAGTCTTCAAGTAGTCGCCCCACGGTTTAGCGTGGGGGGGCTATAGGAAGGGACAGAGGTTGGGGCAAGCTCAGGGCTCACTATCCCCTGTCTTTTGTGTACCAATCTTAACAGTTATATTTTAATTTTTTTTTGTTTGCTTGTGGCTGGCCTTGCTGGCACTAGTAGTGCAGCTAGTACCATATTGTGACGAATTTGCAGGGAGACTTGCGAACGTTCTGTTTAGCTCTTATCCATTTCAAACACCTAAGTGGGACAATTTATTAAGGGTTTGATTGAATTAGGCACAGTCTGCTTTTTCTTTTTTTTTTTTACTTTTCTTTTTTTTTATAACTCAAAGTCATCAGACACAGCACAAAATCCAGTTGTGTGCTGTCAGTGTAGGCTAGAAATTAGCCATACGAGAACCCAACAGGCCTTCTTAGGGCTAAAATAGTGTTATATATTTTATTTTTGGTTGATTTGCTTGTGGCTGGCCTTGCTGGCACTAGTGGTGCAGCTAGTACCGGATTGTGACGAATTTGCAGGGAGTCTTGCGAACGTTCTGTTTAGCTCTTAGTGACACACATATCCATCTCAAACACCTAAGTGGGACAATTTATTAGGGGTTTGATTGAATTAGGCACAGTCTGCTTTTTCTTTTTTTTACTTTTCTTTTTTTTATAACTCAAAGTCATCAGGCACAGCACAAAATCCAATTGTGTGCTGTCAGTGTAGGCTAGAAACTAGCCATAGCAATAGGATAGCATTGTTTTGTTAAAAAACAAATACACAAAAAAACACCAAAAAAACACAAAATAAATTTACAGTTTACACTTTAATTTTGAAAATGTTGAACCCGAGGGCTAGGGGAAGAGGACGAGGGCATGGGGGTCCAACTGCTTCAGGGGTCAGATGCCGTGGTCCTGAGCGGGGTGAGACACCACCTGCTGATGAGGGAGCAGAGGGACGCCGCAGAGCTACACTCCCCAGTCTCAAGTTACTGGGACTGGGGGTAGAGCACTGTTGAGGCCAGAACAGTGCGAACAGGTGATGTCGTGGATTGCGGACAATGCTTCTAGCCATTTGTCCACCAGTCAGTCTTCCACGCAGTCCACCCATGTCACCGAAATCAGCACTCCTCCAGCTCCTCCACCTCAGCCTCCCCCCAGTCTGCCCCCTCCCAGGAAAATTTGGCATTTGAACGGCATACTCTGAGGAACTGATTTCTGGACCCTTCCCAGAGTCACAAACCACTTGTCCGGTTGCTGCTGAGCTCTTTTCCGATGCCCAGGTTTTCCACCGGTCGCAGTCTGTGGGTGAGGATGACATTGTTGACATAGTGGAAGAAGTGTGTACAGAGGTGTCGGGCGATGAGGAGATACGGTTGTCAGACAGTGGTGAAGTTGTTGTCAGGGCAGGAAGTCCGAGGGGGGAGCAGACTGAGGGATCGGAGGATGATGAGGTGACAGACCCAAGCTGGGTTGATAGGATGGGTGAACACAGTGCTTCTGAGACGGAGGCGAGTCCTATAGCAGAACAGGTTGGAAGAGGCAGTGGTGTTGCCAGACGGAGAGGCAGGGAAAAAGCTGGTGCATCTGCGCCAAATGTTTCACGTAGTCAAGCTCCCGTGGCGAGGGCTAGATTTTCGGAAATCTGGAGGTTCTTTAAAGAAACACCGGATGACCGACGGACTGTGGTGTGCAACCTGTGCCACACCAGGATCAGCAGGGGTTCCACCACTACCAGCTTAACCACCACCAGTATGCGCAGGCATACCACTCAATAGAACCAAGGCCGTTCACCTCCGGCCGGGCACACCACTGCTCCTTCCCCTGTGTCAACTGCTGCCTCTGCTAGTCAGCCCGCTGCCCAGGACCCCGGTCCAAACACCTACCGTGCGAAAACCACACCTTCGCCTCCACGATCCTCCACAGCATCCACCAATGTCTCCATGTGCAGCGTTCAGCTCTCCATACACCAGACGCTGGAGCGCAAGAGGAAGTACAGTTCAACCCACCCACACGCCCAAGCCCTCAACGTCCACATCTCCAACTGCTTAGCCTGGCGATGCTTCCATATAGGCTGGTAGAGACTGAGGCCTTTCACAACCTCATGGCGGCGGCCTCCCCTCGGTATTTGGTCCCCAGCCGCCACTACTTTTCCCGATGTGCCGTCCTAGCCCTGCACCAGATCGTGTCAGACAACATCATCCATGCCCTGACCAACGCCGTTTCTGACAAGGTCCACCTGACCACGGACACGTGGACGAGTGCTGCCGGGCAGGGCCACTATATGTTGCTGGAGGCACATTGGGTTAACTTGGTGGAGGCTGGGACCGAGTCTGACCCTGGGGCTGGTCATATACTGCGGACGCCATGGATTGCGGGGCCTACCTCGGTCCAGGTCTCTCAGGCCTACTATGCCTCCACCTCCTCCCACCCCTCCTCCACCTCCTCCTCCGAATTACCATCCGTGGGCATGGCGCCATCCGTCGGTAGCTCTAGGCACAGCAGCAGTGCCTTCGCTAAGCGACAGCAGGCGGTGCTCAAACTGCTGAGCCTAGGCGATAAAAGGCACACCGCCCAAGAGCTAATACAGGGCATCACTGCGCAGACTGATCTGTGGCTGGCACCTCTGAACCAGAAGCCAGGCATGGTTGTGTGTGACAACGGCTGTAACCTGGTGGCGGCTCTGCAACTCGGCAGACTGACACATGTGCCATGCCTGGCCCATGTGTTAAATCTCATAGTTCAGTGTTTCCTCAAGACATACCTCAATCTGTCTGATTTGCTCACGAAGGTTTGCCGCATCTGTGCGCATTTAAGGAAGTCCAGCACAGATGCTGCCACTATGGGATGGTGAGCTGGCGTCACATGCCAGGCGAGCTCCTTCAAAGAGGCGGGTCGGTGAATATTTCATCTAGGATAATGGAAATGGTTCCATGATAAGACGGGACAGATGGCCGAGTTCCATTATGATCTGGTGAAACACCCGAAATATGCCTGACACAGGCGTTTGCCAAGGGGACGATGTATGGAGCAGTAAGGTAGTAGTAGATTAGGTGCTGCAGTTAAAACTATGTAGTTGGTTGGGTTGGAGCTGGCAAACCGCTGCCAGGCGAGCTTTCTTCGTCCCAGCCCCTGTCTCTTGGCTGCTCTCCACACCAAATGGGCTGGTGGCCAGAAGTGTTTACTTTGAAAAAATTATAATTTCGAGAGCAGGCGGGGGGCTACAACCAGCACTTCTAAGAACCTTTTGTATAAAATCAAGTGTAGTACTGTTCTGCAAGTAATTGGCCTGGTTATGGCGGGGGGGGGGGGGGGGAAGTAAACAGATGCGCAAGTAGCGCTGAAATAATATCGGTAAATGATAAAATATTGGCAATTAATTTGTGGATAACACAGCAGGGGGCGACAGAGTAACAAGTTTGATGTGGAAGGCATGAAAACAACCCAAAATTCTGCCTCACACAGCTCGTTTGCTAAGGGGCGATGTATGGAGGCAGCTATGTGGACGACTATGTGGAGGCCGTATGGAGATTGGATAGTGCGTATGTGGCAGTCCAAAAAAGTTTTCAACCAGAGGAGCGGGTAGGGGCCCTCCAGAAAAATTAAATACATAGAGTACCTGTATGTGGCACTCCCAAAAATTGTTTAAAACAGAGGACCGGGTAGGTGGCCCTCCAGAAAATAAATACATAGGGCCCGATTCGTGTTCCCGACGTGTTACCGAATATTTCGCCGATTTCCCTGAATTGCCCACGGGATTTTGGCGCACACGACGGATTGGGGCGCCTTAGCGCTGGCATGCACGCGATGGAAATGGGGGGCGTGGCCGAACGAAAACCCGAGGATCGAAAAACCACCGCATTTTTTAAAAAAAACTGTGCGGAGCTTGCACTTACCTTCACTCAGCCCAGCTCAGTGAACTCCAGTGCGTTCCGATGCTTTTCAGCGCAGGAAACTACCTTAACCCTAGAATGCTGACCATAAAAATCTACACTTTACATACCTGGGGCCTTTTAGGCAGTGTGCAAATACATGGAATAAATAAAAAAAACTTTTAAAGTTTATTTGAAAATGGCAAAGTAAGGATGCATCTACTAGCGGTGGTGTCTGCCAGGAGGGGATCTGTAATGGATCTGACCTCCTGGTGCCCCAGCTAAGGTGGTAAAATCCGGCATTCAGCAGCCGTAACTGGAGTTACCAAGAGTCATAGTCCATTACGGATCATCCTGGCAGACACAGCACTAGTGAGAATGCATCCTAGAGTGAATAATTCAAAACATTGTGCAAAAAACCCCCAAGTAACGAACGGGCTTAAAACGCCCAATATACTCATTCGATTAACTCTTATAAAACGTTTTTTGTCTAAAAGTTTTTTTTATATAAAAGTTCAGTAAACATGCTGCCGGAATATCCTTTTAAAGTTTCCTTTTTGAATTTACTAATGACCGCAAAATCTTTACATGTTATCTGTAATTCAACATGGAAGATGAAATCGTAGTATTTTACACAGGACTGTCATGAAAAAATGATGCTTTGATTTCTGGTCGTCAAACCCCTGATGTAGGACTGTGCCAGTGTAACCTTAAAAGTCAGTAAACTATAATGATAGGGTCGTGCAGCCCCCTCCTCTCACTCAGCAGGCCACCACTTTCTTTGAGTGAAGTGGGAAATCTTTGGATTTTTGGAGCTCAGAGTTTCTTTTCAAAAAACAAGAAAGCTGACTCCTTCCTCCTTCCTGTTCAGGAACTATGATGATGTCAGAGACGCATGACATCATGAGGTAGCTCCTTCCCAAGCTCATCATGACCATATAGTCAGGCACAATCCACACTCTGACAGCAACAGCAGAGTCATAAAGACTAAGGCTCATTCACACGAATGGGGGAAGTATATACGGCCGATATCGTCCCCCATAGACGGCAATAGGCGCACGGCAGGGCCCAGTTCGGGCACCATGTCCAGCTTTGAAACCCAGTAGTTGTAGGGAGTGGTGATCATTTAGGACGATGGTATGGTCAGTACGTACTCCCTCACATCTTCAGTAAAGATCAGCCCTACTCTGCCGAGACTGGGGACAGGTGACAGTGTCTGTGGGGTGACATAAAACTGGCAAAGGCTTGTAAGCGTACCCCTGCCAGGCTGGACAAGCTGCCTGCCTCGCCTACTCTCCCTCGCTCACTTGTCCCGCAGAAGTACCGCATCTGCGCTAGCGCTGTCAGAAGGGAAATACTGGTTCAGCTGGTGACCAGGCCTGCTGGTAGTCATGCATTCTCAGACTCTTCCTCTACAGGATGAGAGTGGAAAGATTTTGCTTGTACCGTGCGGTCCAGGAGAGTGAATACCCAGTAATCGGTGCTGGAATAAATTCTTTGAAAGCTAGGAGCTAGCATGAAATCTGCCATATGCGCCAGAGTCCCAACGCGCAAGAATTCACTCCCCTCACTGGCCTGACTCTCCATTTCCTCCTCTCCAAAAACCCCCGAATTCCACCTCGTGGGCACATCGCACAACAGTCGGTGAGCGGTCAGTGGAGGCGGTGCTGCGCTCCCTGAGAGTGGCAGCATCTGTGCTGGACTTCTGAAATGCGCACAGATGCGGTGCACCTTCGTGAGCAAATCAGACAGATTGGGGTCTAGCCCTCGCCACGGGAGTTCACTAGTGAAACATTTGGCGCTGATGCACCAGCTCTTCCCTGCCTCCGTCTGGCAACACCACTGCTCTTCCAACCTGTTCTTGGTATAGGACTCGCCTCAATCTCACAAGCACTGTGTTCACCCGGCCTATTCAACCCAGCTTGGGTCTGTACCTCATCATCCTCTGATCCTCAGTCTGCTCCCCCCTCGGACTTACTGCCCTGACAACAACTTCACCAATGTCTGACAACCGTGTCTCCTCATCGTCCGACACCTCTTACACACTTTCTTCACTATGTCCAGAAGGTCATCATCACCACAGACTGGGACGGTGGTTTGTGACTCTGGAGGGTCCAGAAAAACAGTTCTCAGGTATGCCGGTTCAAATGCCAAATTTCTGAGAAAGAGGCAGACTGGGGGAAAGGGGTTGAGGTGGAGGAGCTGGAGGAGTGCTCACTTGGGTAACATGGGTGGACTGCATGGAAGACTGACTGGTGGACAAATGGCTAGAAGCATTTTCCGCAATCCACGACATCACCTGTTCGCATGTTCTGGCATCACAGTGCTCTACCACGAGTCCAGTAACTGAGACATGAAGTAGGGAGTGTAGCTCTGCGGTGTTCCCCTGCTCCTTCATCAGCAGGTGGTGTCTCACCCCACCTAGGACCATGGCCTCGACCCTGCAGTAGTTGGACGCCCATGCCCTCATCCTTTAGCCTCGGGTTCAACATTTTCTAAATAAAGTCTATTATATAGACAAAACAGAAATAGAAAATGTAAAAATTTTTTTTTTTTTTTGTGGTTTTTTATCTTTTGTGCTTTTATTTTTTTACAGAACAAACGTGCAGAAGAAATCACACAGCACACTGAAGATGATGATGCTATGGTAGTTTCTAACCTACACTGGCAGCACACAACAGATTTTGTCTGTGCTGTGATTTCGTTTTGAAAAAAATTTAAAATGTCAGACTGTGCCTATTCATCAAACCCTAATAAATTGTCCCACTTAGGTGTTTGAGATGGATAGGTGTGTACTAAGAGCTAAATAGAACGTTGCAAGTCTCCTGCAAATCGTCGTAATATGGTACTAGCTGCATACTAGTGCCAGCAAGCCACCCACACGCAAATAAAAAAAAAAAATAAGCTATTGTAGCCCAAGAAGGCTGTTGGGTCTTGTAGAATATCCGTCTAACACTATTCAATAGAACACCCTAACGCTTTCCTGAGCAGCAGCAGCTCTCCCCTAACGGTATCCAGACAGAATGATCCGAGCAGTGCGGGCAGGGGCTAGTATATTCAGAGTCACTGATCAGGCCAGCCAACCACTGCTTAGACATGTAAGGTACCACAGTGTGCTGGGTGTAGTCTCCTGGCTGTGATTGGCTCTGTTTTGGCCGCCAAAAATCTAAACGCCGCAAGATGACATTTTCTCGAGCAGGCAAAATACTCGTCGATCACCGAAGCAGTTCCGAGTATGCTAAAGCTAGAACGAGCAGCATGCGCTGGACGAGTAGGTCGCTCATCCTCTAAACTTAAACACAAATTGAAACCCTCGATCGACACAATGGGGAGCGTTTACTTCCTCGTCCGATCCGATCCCGATCCAGAATGTCCACCGGAATGCACATCTGCCGCAATCCACGTAGATTCGTGCCCGAGATCCTGAATGTGTTGCTCCCCGCTCAGGTTCGGCGGAGTTCACCTTCTTCTTCCCGATGCATGTAAGTGATGGCTTGCGACACAAATTTGATGTTAAATCCCGTGTTTAGTCGAAATTCGTCGGATCGTCCAATGGCCTGTCCCCAATTTGTGTGCGTGAAAGTGGCAATTGTGACACAATCCGTCAGTGCGACACACCATCCCCAAAAAGTGGGAAACCCGACAAAAATACGCCCGCGGGACCCTAGTAAATAAGCCCCAATGTGTTGAGGAAGACCTGCAGCCGGAAAATTTGTGAAGATAAGCTGGCAAGACATGAAGACCTGGAGGGGGACATAATGGGACATCTTGAAAACCGGTCCATCACCACCAGATGACAGTATTGCCAGAGAGTTGGAAAGTCTGTGACAAAGCATAGCCCATGCGACCATGGACAACATGGGTATTGGTAACGAAAGAGAGGACCATCCGGTTTCAAGCGAGAAGGCATAGTGCAGGATCCCACAAGTCCCGAGCATCTTTGACCAGTCAGACACAAGTAGTAGGGGAGAAGGGGCCACAGAGCGTTGCAGCCCAGGAAGAATGTCCCCAAGACAAAATCCTCTTCCGCAGTGCAGATCGGACAAACGTCTTGCCAAGGGGAAGCTGCCAAAGATCCACTGAGCGGCAACAACCAATAGTTCCGAGAGATTATACACTGAGGAACAGCTCTTCTCCAACTACATCGGAGGCATGGGAAAGGGCATCCGCTTTGATCTTCTCCTCTGGACAAAAGGATTAACAGGTTGAGTGTGAGAAGAAGAGTCCTGCCGGGATTAAGACACTAGGCTAATCACATAAAAAGTAAAAAACCCATGTCAATGTGTCAAGATTAAATCTAACCTATACCAATGTCTCCCAGGGGTACGACCTGGTGGTACCCGCTGCATCAAGACCATTCCACTTTGCGGCGGGGTGATGAGACCAGGTACCACTTAGACTCCGGTCCAGGGTCGGCTAATACCATCTTCACAGATCCACAGCCCTGACATTGGTCTGACAGTGGCTAACTGACTAATCAGTGATGTCCTAGTGAGACTCACATGCAAAAGTGCGAAAGGCAGGTTTTTCAATGATATTAGCTGGAACATGAAATGAGAATCCATGATGGTTCTGGCCATCAGTATTTTAGTTCGTGATTTCATAGATTTTTTTATAATGTTGTATTGAACCATTATTTTCATGTGCTTTTGCATCTATTTTTTTTTCAATGTAAGTCAACACAGATGTTGAATGTGTTCAATGTTAGTCAACACAAGATGAAAATGTCCAAAATGATCTTGAAATAACTGAATAGAAAAGCCATTAAAAAATGACGACCGCACACAAAACCGGCCGCATGAGCAAACTAGGGTGTGTGGGAGCCACAGTTATGCTATGTGGGAAAGCCGCGACAGTCAGGGCTGAGAACACCTACTCCCCAGGATCCAGAGCAGACACTGAAGGAGGTAACCTGCCAGCTATTTGCAGCTATACAGGCCAACCACGTCCCTCACGACTAAAATGAGGAGCTAGTGTCGATTGGGCCTGCTGAGACATGATATCCAGAGCTGCGTGAAAGAGGCAAGGAGCCCTGCTGCAGGGTATCTAAAGCATACTCCAGAGGAGGGTCCGCCGAGCCTCCACCTGAGCTCAAGTGCGGCCTTTCTTAGCACGCCTATCTGCCAGCAAAGACCGGGATATCCTGCTACAGGTGGCCGAAAGACATGGGCACCATCATCTACCAAATGCAACCGTGTGACTGTTCCCGGACTCTCTGCCTCTACAGAATCCCGGCCTTCTCATGGGGTGCAGTGCAGCTCTGAGAACTCCATGTGTCCATTCAATGGCTTACCCAGCAAGACTACGGTGATCTATGAAGACAAGACCATCTTCTTGATAATCCCAGTAACGCTGAGACATGGTGAACACACCACAAGCGCCCCCCGGCGCTGAGACACCCGTCATTGCAACTAATGCTAGCATCTTGTTGCCTCTGCTGTAACCACCGGAATCTGATGAAGGACAATTTACCGATATCATTACCTGATCTCTGAAAAGTTATGGTTAAGTGGTTGTAAATTGATACCAGGGGCTTCCTTAGGGATAGATTGTAATGCCCCTCTTACTTAGATTCCATTACCCTCAGCCACAGTTGTCCCGGCTCTCATATTACATACATACCACCTATGGGTGATATACTAAGCAAAATGCTGGGACCCGGTAGAAAAGGCCTGTATGCACCTATCATTGATCGGGCTCAAGGAACAATGGTCCGCTGTAGTTATTCTTAGCAGGACTGCCCCGTAAGACAAGGCCTAATGGAGCGAGGAGTGAGTGCATTTCATGCTACCCACTCAAGGTACCGGTGCTGCTGTCGCATTCAGGACCATACCTGGTCCAGTTGGCACCCCTAGGCAGGGGACCCTCTTACGTTTATAGTGCTGGATTAGCACGGGCACAGCTTGTTTTGTTTAGAGATGAGCGAGCACTAAAATGCTCGGGTACTCGTTATCGAGACGAATTTTCCCGATGCTCGAGTGCTCGTTTCGAGTAACGAGCCCCATTGAAGGCAATGGGAGACTCGAGCATTTTTAAGGGGACCAAGCGCTCTGCACGGGAAGCTTGGACCAAACACCTGGGAACCTCAGAAAAGGATGGAAAACCACGGAAATGGACAGGAAAACAGCAGGGGCAGTTTGCATGGATGCCTCTGAGGCTGCTTAAATGCACCTTATGCAAAATATGGGCAACAGCATGGCCAGACAGGTGACAGATGAAGCTAATAGCATCTAAAACATCCAAAATTGACCTGACACTATAGGGGACGGCAGCAGAGGCAGCGGCAGCAGCGGAAGGCTAGAGAGTGGCCTCGGACATACCCTAAATGGACTCAGGCTTCAAACCAATGGGTAGCAGAGAGAACAAAGGAGGTGAGCAAGAAGCGCCAAATAATATCGGTACATGATAAAAGTTTGCCAGTATATTTTGTGGATTACACAGCGCGGTGGGACAAAGTTAACATGGAAGCCCTGAAACAATCCAAAATTCTGGCTGAACAGTCGTTTGATAGGGGACCATGTATGGAGGCAGTGAATAGTAGTAGATTAAAGGTGTGCAGTTTAAAACTATGTTAGTTGTTCTTGGCATGGAGTGGCGCTCCGCTGCCAGCGAGCTTTGCCAATCCAAGTCCTGTCTCTAGGCTATCCCCAAACAGCACTTCTAAGAACCCTTTGTATAAGACAAGTCTAGTAGCGTCTTATAAGGTTAGGATATGGCGGGTGAGGGGAATGAAAAGATGTGCAAGAAGCGCTGAAATAATATCCGTAAATGGTAAATGTTTGCCAGTATTTTGTGGGTTACACAGCGGGTGGCGACAAAGTTAACAAGTTTGTTGTGGAAGCCATGAAAAACCCAAATTCTGCCTGACACAGCACGTTTGATAGGCGGGCATGTATGGGGCAGTGACTAGTAGTAGATAAAGGTGCTGCAGTTTAAAATCTATGTAGTTGGTTGGCATGGAGCTGGCGCTCCGCTGCCAGGAGGGAGCTTTCGGCACATCCAAGCCCGTCTCTAGGCTACTCCCCAAACAGCAACTCTAAACCTTTGTATAAGATAGCAAGTGTAGTAGCGTCTAAAGTTGGGATAGGGGGTGAGGGAATGTAAACAGATGCAGAAGAGCGTGAAATAAATCCGTAAATGGTAAAAGTTGCCAGTGTATTTGTGGATAAACACAGCAGGGTGGCGACAAAGTAAAACTGAGTGGAATCATGAAAACAACCCAAATTCGGCCTGACAAACCTCGTTGATAAAGGGACGAAGGGAGGGCTCGCATTATGGAGACTTTTGGAGGTAAACTGGAGACAAACGTGTGGGTGCCTATGGAGACAATTCAATTTGGATAGTGCCTGGATGTGTCGTCCAAAAAAAGTTTTTCAAACCAGAGGAGCATGGAGGTGGCCCTCCATAAAAATGGAATAAGATGGTGCTATGTGGAATCAGCTTACCATAAGAGAAAACTTTTGGATATTCAAATTGAATACCATGAGTCCATTTGGTTTAAATGAACTGTTAGAAAAAATCTGACTGCATTTAGAAGAAATCTGACTACATCTATAAAGATACTTATAAAGATTATACATACTTAAAACATAACCTACAGACCTTTCCTAAATGTGAGCCTTCTCAGTACAACCGGCACCTTATTCGATGTCACTCCATACTGGTTCTGTCCCATTTAAGTCTAATCCTACACACTTAAGCCCTTTTTTTCCTCTATTTTTCTTTTATAAAGCAAAGATTCATAATTTACCCTCTCCCATCCCCTTACCAGCCCCCTCCGATACAACAATCTGCTATCCGCACCGGAGTCCCGTTCATCCCCGCAAGCACACCAGACTACAAAATCTCCCATGCACTACGCATGCGCGCCTTCCCCCAACTCACGAAGGTGCGCCGCATCTGTGCGCATTTAAGGAAGTCCAGCACAGATGCTGCCACTCTCAGGGCAGCGCAGCGCCGCCTCCAACTGCCCGCTCACCTACTGTTGTGCGACGTGCCCACAAGGTGGAATTCAACATTAACCATGTTATCCAGAGTTTACCAGCAGCGCAGAGCGATTGTAGACTGCCAGATATCAACTTCCACCAGAACTTGTAGCCAGGTCAGTCAGCTTCCTTAAGTCTACAATGAGGAGTGGACGTGGATGTCTGATATCTGTCAGGTGCAGAGTAACTTTGAGGAGTCAATACAGTTCAGTGGCGATGCCGCCATCATCAGCCTCACCATCCCGCTGCTTGGCCTGTTGAAAAACTCTCTGGTCAGCATGAAGTCGGAAGCTTTGCGCTCGTCACAAGAGACGGGGGAAGTAGATTCCCTTGTTGATAGTCAAGGCACCCTCAGGTCTGTTTCTCAGCGCATATCGGAGGAGGTGGAGGAAGATGAGGAGGAAGAGGAGGTGCAGCTGATGGCATCATCACCGATAAGCGTACACGCCTGTCGACTGACAGCGCTGACAGGCTGACGCTTATCAAGATGAATAAAGCCTGGATTTCTCAGGATTTCCATTCTCCAACAGGTGAAAGAAGCTCAACCTGAATAATGTATGCACTCCTCCTCCTCCTTTCCTCCTTCTCCTCCTCATTGTACACTAAAGCAGAGGAAACTGGCTATTTTTTGGAGGGCCACCTACCTGGTCCTCTGTTTTAAACAATTTTTGGGAGTGCCACATACAGGCACTCTATGTATTTAATTTTTCTGGAGGGCCACCCACCCGGTCCTCTAGTTTGAAAACTTTTTGGGACTGCCCCATACAGGCACTCAATCTATTTAATTTTTCTGGAGGACCACCTACCTGCTCCTCTATTTTGAAAACTATTTTGGACTGCCACATACAGGCACTATCCAAATTTAACTGTCTCCATAGCAGGCCCACACATTGTCTTTATAGCTGCCTCCACACGTTGTCTCCATTGCTACCTCCACACATCATCTCCATAGCTGCCTCCCAAAGTCGTCCATATAGCTGCCTCCATACATCGTCCCCCTTATCTCAAACGAGCTGTGTCAGGCAGATTTTGGGTTGTTTTCGGTGGCGTCCACATCAAACTTGTTAACTTTGTCGCCACCCTTTGTTTGTTATCCACAAAATATACTGCCAACTTTTATATTTTACCGATATTATTTAGCGCTTCTTGCGCATCTGTTTACATTTCCCGCCATAACCAACCGTTATACGAACATTACTACAACTTATCTTATCCAAAAGGTTCTTAGAAGTGCTGTTTGTAGCCCCCGCCTGCTTTGAAAATGATACTTTTTTCAAAGGAAACGCTTCGGGCCCCCAGGCCCATTTTTTGGGTGGGGAGGAGCCGAAGACAGGGGCTTGGACAGTCGAAAGCTCGCCTGCACGGACCGCCAGCTCATCCCAAGATTAGGCATCCTCATAGTCATCCATTCATCCTGCCCCTGCTGTTTCCTGTCTCATTTCGCCTCCACGCTCCTCCAACAGCGTCCACCAATTTCCCAGCGCACTTTTAACTTCATCCCCCAGACGTCGGATGCGAGAGGATATCCAGCACATCATCCCCTTATCAAACGAGCTGTGGTCAGGCAAAGCTTCAGTGTTTTCACCAGATACCTCATGGAACTGGGTGCCCCATACTTGTCTGCTCTTAATCATGAAGTCCGTCTCCATGGCTGCCTCCACATGTCGTCCCCTTATCAAACAAGCTGTGTCAGGCTCATTTTTCGGGTGTTTCACCAGATACGTTATGGAACTTGGTCACTATGTCGTCACCATGCTGTGTTATCGGCTACCTTTTGTTCATCATAGTCAACCTTTTGTTCACATAGGAAATCATTTCAGCACTTCTTTCTCACCTCCTTTGGTTCCTCTCTGCCACCCATTGGTTTGAAGCCTGAGTCCATTTGGGGTAATGTGCCATTCCACTCTCTAGGCTGCCTCTACGGCGCTGCTTCTGCATGCCGTCTTTCTATGTGTCAGGGTCAATTATTGGATGTTGTAAATGCTATCTAGCCTCATTCGATCACTCTGTCCATCGCCAGCTGTTGCCCATAATATTGGCATAATGGTGCGATTAAGCAGCCTCAGAGGCATCCATGCATGCTGCCCCTGCTGTTTCCTGTCCATTTCCATGGTGTTTCCATCATTTTCTGAGGTTTCAAGGTGTTTGGCCAAGCTTCCCTATGTAGACCCTTGGTCCCCTTGAAAAATGCTCGAGTCTCCGATTGACTTCAATGGGGTGCGTTATTCGAGACGAGCACTCGAGCATCGGGAAAAGTTTGTCTCGAATAACGAGCACCCGAGCATTTTAGTGCTCGCTCATCTCTAGTGTCAAAACAAAATTGTTGTGCTCGTGAAACTGAATGTAGAGAGATAAAATTTGGACTGCTTTGAGTCCTAGTTCCTGCTCAATATTTGTGTATAATGCCTCTATGTCGAGGCTAGCAATCATAGTGTTCTCTGTGAACACCATATCCTGGACTCTGGTGACTGTGTCTCTAGTGTCTCGTAGAAACGACAGTAGGAATTCCATGAATGGGGCCAATATTGTGTCAACGTAAATGCTTGGATTTTGGGTCAAGTTATTATTCCCCGATATTATGGGTCTTCCAGGCATGGGGGACACTCTTGTGTACCTTGGGTAAGGCGTACATTGTAGCTACCGTTGGCGTCTTATTCAAAAGAAACTAGATTAGAACAGATGCGATGCCTTGAAGGATGGATTTTCCTTATGTTCTGAGTGACCATGTCAGCAAAAGTTTCTATAGCCGCATATTGTGCGAAGGATGGTGTTGTGTGAGATTTGGGTTTAAATGATGTAAATGGGGCTGTCTGAAGAAATGTAATGCCCTCATTGCTGGACACTTCTGGACCTTATCCTTACCAACAGACCTGATAGGGTATCAAAACTACAGGTTGGGGGGAACCTGGGGAATAGTGATCACAATATCATTGATTTTGTATTATGCTTTACTAAGAGCGTTAGTGAAGGGGCAACCAACACTCTAAACTTCAGGAGGGCAAATTTTCAGCAACTAAGGGAAGACCTTAAAGGCATAGACTGGGATAATGTTCTCAAAGACAAACCCCCCCCCCCAACAAAAAAAAAATTTTTGGACTTTTTCTCTATATTCTGAAAAGTCCTGTGAGAAACACATACCTTATGGGAAAATGGGAACAAGCAATAAAAGGAACAAGAAAACCCATGTGCTAACTAGTCTTGTAAGGAAAGCAATAACAGAAAGATAAAGCGTTTAAGGTGCTAAAACATGAAGGTAGCGATGAGGCATTACAGGATTATAGAGAAAAAATAAATCCTGTAAAAGCAGATAAAGGCCGCAAAAATAGAGACTGAGAGAAATATTGCCGGAGAGCAAAAATAGAGGAGGAAAGGGCCAATCTACTGAATGTCGCCTTCTCAACTGGTCTTTACCCAGGAAAATCCCCTGGTGGAAGAACACAGGAGGAATAATGTTAATTACTTTTATAATTCAACAGTTTAACCCAGGAAGAGGTACGGCGCCGCCACGCAACCACTAGATAGATAAATCACCTGGGCCAGATGGCATACACCCCGGGTTTTCATGAATTATGTACGGTGATAGACAAACCGTTATTTTTAATATTTGAAGATCACTGAGACTGGTTATGTTCCACAGGAATGGCGCATAGCAATGTGCGTACCAATATACAAAAGGATCAAATAGCGTTCCTGGAAACTCAGACCCGTGAGACTAACTGCTGTGGTGGGAAAATATTTGAGGGGTTTATTAGAGATGGCTATCCTGGAGTATCTCACTGGCACAACTTATAACCCAGCGTCAGCATGGTTTATGAGAGATCGGTCCTGTCAGACTAATCTGATTGTTTTCTACGAGGAGGTAAGTTCAAGACTGGATCTGGGGGACCTGTGGATGTTGTATATCTGGACTTTTCAAAGGCAATTTGACAACGTGCCACATAAAAGGTTGGTATTAAAATGAGACTGCTGGGAATAGGAGAAAATCTGGTATTTGGGTAAGTAAATTGGCTTAGGATAGAAAACAGAGGGTGGTCATATAAGGCACATCTCAGATTGGGTTGATGTTACCAGTGGGAGTCACAGGGGTCAGTATTGGGGCCACTTCTTTTAATATTTTATTAAATGACCTTGTAGTGGGTTTACACAGTCAAGTTTCAATATTTGCAGATGATACTAAGCTGTGATAAGTAATAATACTGAGGTCGATAGTTTAGCATTACAGAGGGTGTGTGGAAGTCTTGAGGGATGGCAGACGAATGGTTATGAGGTTAATGTAGATAATGTAAGTTTTATGCACTTGGGCCATGGAAACAAAAATATAAATTATGTTTCTAAACGGTCAATTCTTATAAAACCGAAGCTGAAAAGGACTTGGGCGTATTGGTGGATGGTAAACTTAATTTCAGTGACCAGAGCCAGACGGCTGCTGCTAAAGCAAATAAAATAATGGAATGTATCAAGAGAGGAATAGATTCTCATGATAAAGACATAGTTCTGCCCTTACACAAATCCCTGGTCAGACCACACATGGAATATTGTGTACAGTTTTGGGCACCAGTGTATAAAAAGGATATAGTAGAACTGGAACGGGTGCAGAGGAGAGCAACCAGGATTATTAGGGGAATGGGGGGATTAGATTACAAAGTATGGGATTAGTCAGTTTTAGGGGGGGATGAGGGGTAACTTCATCACAATGTACAAATACCTGAACGGACAGTACAAGGATCTCTCCAAAGATCTTTTTGTACCTAGACCTTTGACCAGGACAAGGGGGCATCCTCTACGCCTACAGGAGAGGAGGATCTACCATCACCATAGACAGGGGCATCCTCTACACCTAGAGGAGAGGAGGTTCTACCATCACCATAGACAGGGGGCATCCTCTACACCTAGAGGAGAGGAGGTTCTACCATCACCATAGACAGGGGACCTCCTCTAGGTGTAGAGGATGTCCCCTGTCTATGGTGATGGTAGATATTGCAAACCTCATGCGTGCGGCCAGCCGGAACACCATCGATTATTTGGTTCCCCAAAGCCACCACGTACTTTTACCCGATGGTGACGTCCCAAGCCCTGGCCCCCCAGCACGTGTCGGACACACATCATCCGTTCAGCCCTGACACACCGCCGTTTTCTAACAAGGTCACACCTGACCACGGCAACCACATGGCCCACGAAGTATTGTGATAATCATAATTTGCACTTGGGTTGTAACTGGGTGAGCGTGGACGCGCTTTTGCACCCGGGGCTGGTCATAAAATCACTGCGACGGCCGAGAGATTGCGGAGCCTACCATCGGTCCATGTCTCTCAGGCCTAGGCTATATCGTACAATTTTGTATGACAAAATCAACACACAATTAAACAACCATTAAAAGTCCGTAATGGAACATTACCAGTAAATCGATCATACAATGGTAGGGGGGTTTTTAATATAGGGTATGAACATCAATGTGCATACTATTATTCAGTGGATGCGTGCGTTTATAATATGCACGGAGGGCCAACAGCAGAAACAATAATACTGTAATAAGGATCCCAAAGACAGGGGTGGTGAGTACAATATAAATATACATATACTAAAACTGATTACGATTGGTCTACATGGGCATTTTGAAGGCAAATGATCAAACAGATAAACTTATAAGGACATGATTATGCCCCTAATGACAAACTAAGGACCAAATCAGCCGAAACCCAACTAGCGTCCTGTACAGGGGAGGACCAACATCGTGTCCGCCATAATCAGAGTGCTTCATGCATGAGTGAAGGATCATAAGCTGGGAGTGGAAGGAGGACAGCCTTTTATGACCCGTCGGACTTTGGCCGGCGTGCAATTCCGTTTTGACTCTGAGAGTATACTGGTGTTGCATAGAACTAGCTGCACAATTAGGCAGGCATGCGCAGAGTATTGGCGCAAGTCTCCGGACACAATGATGAGTGCTGGTTTGCATTGAGTGAGTAAGATGCGGGACTGCGGTCATCACGACCCATAGATCCTAGATGGCGCACCTGCAATATGCGCATGAACTGCTAAAAGGTGTATGAATGCGTTACTAAGCCTGAAGAAAATAGGTGCTACATATCCCAATAGTTAGAAACAACGCCGTACGACATATTAGAAACAGCGACTGCGGATAATGAGGGTATTTTGCCCTTAGAGGGCGAATATCAAAAACCCTTAATATGGTGATATACTGTATCGCGCGAAAGTACTACAGTTGAAATCAGAGCACACACTCATCAGAGTATAAGGGAGACATCTAATATATTGATAAAAATGAACATGTTTTTAGTGCAAGTATGGTCCAACTATTTTCCAAAGTTATATATAATAAAGTACCAGTTCTGTTATGACAAAGTTAATTAGTACACGCGAGAAAAGAAACAGTCTCCAAAAAAATCCCCAAATATTAAGTGACAGGTGCTATTGATTGGTAGATAAAGTGCAAAAAGCCCTGTGGGTAAATAAGTTAAATTCATATCATTGCAATATGAATAGCGTTTTCATCTCAAATTCATGATAATGTAACGCTAATATTGCTATGTCGACGGTTTAATATCTCATACGCACTAAATATAAGTGGCTAGTGCTGAGTGCTAAAACACTCGGAAAAAGTCAGATAGTGATTGAACCTAAATCCTAAATGGTGTAATTTTTTTACCAAAGGCGTGTTCATATAAGTTACGACCATGACATCAGGTCTAGCTCGCAGTGCAGCGCCAGGGCAATACAAGTGGCAGTGCAAGTACTACCGATATACGAAAAAGTCCAAGGTAGTATGCTAAACAATAATCTAAATGGTATAATAATTGAACAAAAGGCTGATCATAATGATGCGACCAACGTTCAGACACTTAGCACGCAGGCGCCGCGGAGCACAAAAGATCAGTCCTCCTCCCCTTAGGCCTAATAAACAATAAGATGATAATGTGTAAAACACATTGAATTAGGTTATATACAAAGTACATAAAAATACACGTTTAATGTTATATCTGGTCAGGGTTTGTTTGCACTACAACCATAATGATGTGGAAGTATGCTGAGACCTGGTTTCACGAGAGTAGGATACTAAGTTGGTAAAGTATATACAGAAGGGAGAACACGTACTATTCAGTATCCAGGATGCGTTGTTTCCAAAAAAGTCGCTTGACAAGCAGACTGAACTTGAAGATGGATTAATTGATCTCCGGTTCCCAATCCGGGAGGATGTGAAGATGAGGTCAAAGTGTTGGATCATCAACTGTAGGCTCATCCATTTTGAGTGCTTTGGAAATGTGAGTTGACTAGGAAGAAAGGGGGAAAAACATTAATCATACACAACATTTATCGTGGTTTGGAAGTTGTGAAGTGGTCAAGCGCACATAAAAGTTCATAAAGGAGCCATGGGTAAAAGTAGGCATGGAATAAAAGGGGGGGGAAAGGAACGGAAGGAAGGGGGTAGTTTTTGGGTATTAATAGCTTTTTATTTTTTGTAGAAACCCGTAAAAGTTGGTTCCTCATTAATTCACCTTCGGGAAAGCATTCCAAATATCAATCCACTGAATTTCTTTCTTGTAACAGTCTGGGGGTGATGCTAACCTTCCCCAAATTTTTAGGGCGATTCTTTCTACGCCTACCACGCAGCAACCAGGGGGTTGCCCCTGTTGTTGTGAGAAATGTGAGGCAAAACGAGGATAGCATCGTACCTCTTTGGAAAGCTGGGCTGCATTATGATGTTTCGAGGAATGTTTTTGGAAGCTTTTTTCGTAGTTCTTGCGGAGCGTTTGGGCCTATGTATTTTTGGACAAAAGGGCATATAGGCACTAACTCACACGCTCTAGAATTTACGTAATATATACGTTTGAGGTTAATTACTTGGCCACTGGTCTCAAATTTGACGTGGCTGAGGACACTTTGGGCATACTTGGCAGGCTCCACATGGAATGATCCTTGTAGGGGTGTGCCCCTCCCAAGAGAAAGAAAGTAGGACATGAAAAGGACTGTTGTGAGTAATCTCTCTAGTGTCTAGCATCCTCTGGCCCGTAAGTTGGTTTTGCATATGTAATGTAGGGATCAGTCGTATATTCGCTTCTTCAGTATGGCCCCATTCCCTCAACAACTCTTTGGATGTCATGCCATTGATTGTTGAAAGTTGTTACAATCTTGGCTGTCGTTGTTGAGGCCGATTTTTGGGAGTTAGAGTGTCCATGCGTGAGCTGCTCTCTTGCCAACTATAGGCCTTGAATTGGTCTTGGTGGGTAGCCCCGTCCTTCAGACGACATTGTGAGATCCCTAGCGTGAGTTCTAAATTCCGTTTCTTCTGATGAACAATTACAGTTTAATGCGTAGGAATTGGCTGACTGGAATGCCATTTTTTGAGGTGGAGGATGGAAGCTGGAAAGTGTAGCAATATTTTGTAGCTGTCTCTTCGGAATAGTGTGGTGGAACTAGTTCCTACCTTCTTTGCCGTATTGAAAATGTCCAAAAAATCCAGTGCTTTCTCAGAGATGTGCTGAGAGTGAGATGTATTTGCCCAATGGTGGAGTTTGCATCTTGATAAAGTCCATACATTCAATAAGGTTACTGTCCAGTATGATCAACACGTATCTATGTAGACCTGTACCAGACACCGCTACATATTTCTGAAGTATTCGAGGCCATAGACCACTTTTTCTCCCATCGCCTGAAGAAACAGATTCCGTAGGCTGGTGCCCAATGCTGGCCACCCATAGCCGATACCGAAATCTGCTTATAGACCAACTCCGATCGACGAGACAATAGTTTTGGTAGAGGATTATGTGTCCCAATATCACAATATAAAGGAGTTGTGTCTACGATCATAGGACCACTTGATTGTCCAAAAAATACATGAATGGAACTTCAGGCCTATCTCATGTTGGATAATCGTATCGAGCGGCTTCTAAATCTAAAACTAAAGATAACTAGTAAGGATGAGTTCCGGGATTTTTTAATGCTTGTTTCTCGGAAGTAATGCGTGGTGTCTCTTGTGTTAATAGCGGCAACTGTACACTAAGGCCCATCTGCGACGTAAAAACTCCATCATATTGCCGCAATTTTCATTTAGTCCACACAATCCCCGAACTATTGGTGCCATCAGGTGGTTTAGAGACCGATTTGTTCCCACTAATAGAAGTGGGAATAATTCGGTTGGTCCACTGTAGAAATCTCTGCCATTCAACTCTTAGTTAACAATTCCTGCTTGGAGGGCTGCTAATCCAATAGCCGGTCTATTTTCTCTTGGAAACGTCTGGGGTCGATCTGAGGGTATGGGTACCAGATAAAAAATGTCTTGTTTATTTAGCTTCGGTGTTGCTCCTCCATATATAGTTCAGTTGGCCAGAGATGTCATGTTCCCCCCCCTTGTCAGTCTTTTGAGTGACCAAATCTTGTATTGTTTAGTAAGTTATGGTTTTAATGATTTCTGTTCATAGGGGGAAAGTTTGACATCTATTGTTTCCAGCTGAGTTGTTTGATATCACTGAAGAGACATTCTTAGAAGTATCTGTTATAGTTAACATAGGTCAGCTAGGTGTTTGTTTTGTGAAGGTCTTCGATGGAGGGAATTTTTCTTACCTGAATACTCAATGTGTTCTTCCATCTCAACTGTCATAAGATCTCTGAATGGTTGTTATCCTCCTGCCGGTAGGGTTGGTCCATCCCCCTCCCACAGGAGGGTTGCATGGTACAAAATTTTGAATGCTAATTGCCTACAAAAAGGTAGAGCCGGGTCCTTGTTAATTCGAAAACTTATCTAGTCTGTCGCATCGGGAGAGAAGACAAATGACAAACCCTTTTTTTAGTACTTCATTCAATTATTCAGAACAAGTTATAAAGATGCAGTTGAATATGTTGCAAATTATTGGTCATTACCTTATTGGTGTTTTTGAGCGTCCTCGTTGTGGTTTGCTCGTTTCTGGTATGGGGCAGCGTTCTCGATGGTCTAGTCCTTTTGTTTCACCATTCGTTATCTAAAGAAGAATCTTCCCTGTAGCTTTCTAGTCACTGTTCTTTGAGATATTGTGGAATCTGGAGATATGGGGTTTGAGGTTATTTTGATGGGGTTGATTTGTTTGTGTTTCTAATCTAATCTCTTCTAGTTACGCTCGACTATGGGTCCCATTTATACGCTGACTTTTTCATTATCCAATTTGTATATGAATGAAATTTCTCCTTGTTTTGCCCTAATGATTTCTTTTTTCATGATGGCATCGATGGTCTCTTCTTGGTTTCTTCTTAAAACGTTCAACTAGATGACAGCCATCATTCAAATGTCCGAGTGAGGTTTTCCACATTTTTTATATCTTGTTCAGCTTTGTTGATACTAATAGACCTCTATCAGATCTAATAACAGTTGTAAGGTGAGAGAGCATGCTTAAACCTTCTCTCCAGACTCTTTTTCCTAGCAGTCAACTTCCCATGAAGGAAGATTTGCCCCCCAACCCTAAGTTCCCGTGAAGGAAAATTTTTTGTTTCAAGTATTCATCAGAGCCCTGATGTTCCCACCAGTTCTGGCGTCAGTTAATGTGAATACAATGCATTGGAAAGCTTGTTGACTTCAGATTTGCTGCCCTTATGACGTTTTCCTCCCTTCTAAAGGAAAGGTTAAGAAGAGCCACTGCTCTAAAAGAACTAATGTACTCATATCTAAAAGGTCAAGAAATAGCGATATTTTGTTGCATCCAATGAATATGAAAATCGAAGAAAAAGAAAAAAGGGATTGCATATAAGTAGGATCAATCAAAATAACTCTTTTATTTGTTTACAAATATCATAAAACGGGCCCCTGTGTTAATTTTCATACGTTCAGGCAAGTTCCTCAAGGACATTACCCCCAATCGTCGTGATTTGCCCACGGAGGTGCGCCCGCACTGGTGTCCATAAGAGAAGTCCAGCACACATGCGCTGCCATCTCAGGGGCAGCGCAGCGCCCGCCTCCAACTGCCCCTCATCCGACTATTGTTGCGAGTGCCCATGAGGGTGGAATTCAACAATAACCATGTTATCCAGACAGCGTTTACCACAGCGCAGAGCAATTGGTAGTACTCCCCAGATTTCCACTTCCACCAGAACTGGTAGTCAGGTCAGTCAGCTTTCTCAGTCTACAATGAGGAAGTGGACGGTGGATGTCTGATAGTCTTCAGGTGGGCTGATATTTGAAGAGTCAACACAGATGGTCTCGTGAGTGATAACGCTGCATCACAGCCTCACCATCCCGCTGCTGCTTGGCCTGTTGAAACTCTCAGGTCACATGAAGTACGGGAGTTTGTGCTCGTTCAACAGAGACGGGGGGAAAAGATTCCCTTGTTGGATAGCCAAACCACCCTCAGGTCTTTTTACGCATATTGGAGGAGGTGAGGAGAGATTGAGATCGTAGAGGAGGAGAATGTTGCGAAGACAGAAGAGGGGAGCGAGCATGCTCAGCTCTTTCACTTGCTGCAGCAGTAGTATGGGCAGAAGAAGAGGAGCTTGTTGAGGCTAGTTGGCAGGAGGAGGAAAATGGACAGTCAGGCCACGTGAGTGGTATGCTTTTTTCTTGCGCGTGGCGACTCTGGCCGCATTATGCAGATTTCATGCTAGCTGTCAACTCCCAGACCCTGCGCGTTCAAAAGATTTATTCCAGCACCGATTACTGCGGTTTATTCACTCTCGGACCCACAGTACACAGCAAAATCTTTCCACTCTCATCACGGCAGAGGAAAGGAGTGTGAATAGGCATGAATACCAGCAGGCACTGCGTGCACAAGCGGCAAAACATATTTAACCTTTGACAGCGCTAGCGGCAGTAGGTCTGCACTCTGCGAGGACAAGTGCGAGGGAGAGTAGTGACCCGGCGCTTGTCATTCGGAACCAGAAAAACGGGCCGGGGGGGACAGTACAGGATAGTTCAGCGGACGAAAAGGAAATCCGCGGCAGCGGAGAGATGCTAAGAAAAATTGCACCTTAGCAACGCAGGCAGCGTCCCTTCAATCAGTTGTACATCCACACCTATTTCAGGACAGGGGCAGACGTCCTGGGTTGTACTCTACGGAAACTATCATCCCTCTGAGTCTCCTCTTAGGAAAACCGATGTCATTGTAACCAAATCTAGAAAGCGCAAGTCCCCCCTTCCGAAAATCTCCCCCTCAGACTTCCCCCATTCTCCCCGGTACTTCCGGTACCGAGTCGCCCCGCAGCCGCCGGACACAGTGATGCCTGACCACCTGCTGCCCGCCCCGCGACAGGACAGCGTTGCCAGCCCTCTGCTCCAAAACCATGGTCCCCACTGGCAATGGCGCCCCCCGCTGCCAGCGGACCACTCGTCGGTTAATGGCCACTCCACGCCATCTGTCACAGCATACATGCTCCAGCCATGGCGACACTCACGCACCCCCGAATACCGTCTGCTCCCGATCACAGTACCGTAACGCACTCCACACTCCCATACAATCGAAGAATCCCCCCTCGCACTCACTCGCGCTACCACACAAGGTCACAGGCTGCCACTCCCCCCAAGAGCTCACGGCTTCTGACCCTGCCCTCCCGCCGGTACAGGATTTGTGACACTTCCCCCCCAAAGAAAGCTCCCGGCTCGACCCTGCATCCCACGGTTTTTTTCCCGGTCTACAACCCGGGGGGGGGGTATTGGTTAAACCCGCGCTGCTGGGCTGCTGGAACTCCCGGCTCCGACCCCCCCTCCTCCGCTCCCGCGGTCCCGACTCTACCCCTTCCCCCCCCAACCCTCGCTCCCGGCCTGAAACTGCCCGCCACCGCCGCAGGACAAGGCAGCACTTACCAAGACCCCAAGACCGTAAAAGAAAGGTAATGGTATTTTATCTTTGCATATATATGTGTGTATATGTGTGTATATGCTTGTGTGTATATGCGTGTGTATATATGAAGATGTGTGTATATATATATATATATATAGTATATGTGTGTATATTTGCTATATGTATGTGCAGTGTGTGTATATGCTGTAACTACTGTTTGTATGTGTGTATATATGCTGTATTTGTAATATTTATCAGGACTTCTATTTTGTACTACATGGAGATATGCTGTATGCATTTTATAGTACATGACGGTATGCTGTATCTATCTTATTCTACATGGCGGTTTATTGCAAACCTCATGGCGTGCGGCAGCCGGACACCTCTTATTTGGTTCCCCAAGCCAACCACGTACTTTTAGCCCGATTGGTGACCGCCCAGCCCTGTGGCACGCCCAGCACGTGTCGGACACACATCATACCGTTGCCCTGACAACCGCCTTTCCTAAAAGGTCACACCTGACCACGGCAACACTGGCCACAAGTATTGTGATATATTAATGTGCAACATTGGGTTTAACTGTGGGGCAGGGCCGACGCTTTTGCACCCGGGCTGGTCATAATAATACTGTTCGCGGCCGAGGATTGCGGGCCTACCATCGTCCATGTCTCTCAAGCCTAGCTAATATGCTGACAATTTTGTTGACAATATAAACACAATTTAAACAACCATTAAACAGTCCGTAATGGTGAACATTTACCAGTTAAATCGCATCAGCTACAATGGTAGGGGGTGTTTTTAATATACGGAGTATGAACATCAATGACTGCATTATTTATTATGATGCGATGGTTATAATATGCCGGATGGCCAACAGAAAACCAATAATACTGTAATAAGGATCCCAAGAAGGGGTGGTGAGTATCAATATGAAATATAAATATCTAAAACGATTACATTGGTCTCATGGCGGCTTTTGAAGGAATGATAACAGATAAACACTATAAGACATGATTATGCCCCTCATTGCAAACTAAGGACACAAATAGCGAAACCCAACTTAGCGTCCTGACAGGGGAGGAACCAACATCGTGTCCGCCATAATGCAGAGGCTTATCCCATGTAGTGAACATAGCGGGGTGGAAATGGAGACAGCCTTTTATGCCCGCGGACTTTGGCCGGCGTTGCAGTTCGTTTGACTCTGAGAGTTACGGTTTACTAGAACTAGACTGCACAATTATGGCAGGCAATGCCGCATAGTTTGTGCGCAAGTCGCCGGACAGACAATGAGAGTGCTGGTTGCAATTGAGTGAGTAAGATGACGGGACATGCGAATGTCACTCACGAGCATAGACTAATGGCGCACCTGCATATGCGCATGAATCTAGAAAGTGTATGAATAGCGTTACTAATCCTGAAGAAATAGGTGCTACATATCCCAAGAGTTAGAAACAACGCCGGTACGAATATTAGAAACAGCGGACTGCGGAAATGAGGGTATTTTGCCCTTAGAGGGCGAATATCAAAACCTTAATATGGTGATATACTGTATCGCGCGAAAGTACTACAGTGAAATCAAGCACACACTCATCAGAGTATAAGGGAGACATCTAATATATTGTACTAAAAATGAAATTATTTTAGTGCAAGGTATGGTCTCAACTATTTTCCAAAAGTTAATATATAATAAAGTAACCAGTGTCTGATGTTATGACAAAGTTATTAGTCCCACACGGCGGAAGAAACAGTCTTCCAAAAAAATCCGCAAATATTAAAGTGACAGGTGCTATCTATTATAGTAAAGTGGCAAAGAAGCCCTGTGTAAGTAAATAAGTTAAATTCATATTCATGCAATATGAATAGCGTTTCAATCTCAATCAGATAATGTAACGCTAATTTGCTATGTGTCGACGGTTTATTCACATACGCACTAAATATAAGTGGGCAGTGCTGAGTGTAAATAACCTCGGAAAAAGTCAAGATAGTGTCTGACCTAAATCCTAAATGGTGATAATTTTTTACACAGAAAGGCTGTTCATATAAGTTACGACCATGACATCAGAGTCTAGCTCGCAGTGCAGCGCAGGGCAATACAAGTGGAGTGCTAATACTACGAATACTGAAAAATCCAAGTAGATGCTAACACAATAACTCTAAATGGTATAATGTAATTGAACAAAAGGCTGATCATAATGAGTGCGACCAACGTTCAGACTTAGCACGCAGGCCGCGGAGCACAAAAGATCAGTCCTCCTCTTCCCTTAGGCGTCTAATAAACAATAAGCAAGATAATGTGTAACACTTGAATTAGGTGTATATACAAAGTACATAAGAAAATACACGTTCATGTTATATCTGGTCGGTGTTTAGCACATAAACAATCATAAATGATGTGGAAGTATGCTGAGGGATCTGGTTTCACAAGAGTAGGATACTAAGTTGTAAAGTATATAACGAGAGAGGAAGAACACAGTACTATTCATATCCAGGAATGCGTTGTTTCCAAAAAGTCCTTGACAAGCGACTGAACTGAGATGGAATTAAATTGAATCTCCGAGTTCCAAGTTCCGGGAATGTGAAGATGAGGTCAAAGTGTTGGATCATCAAGTAGCTCATCATTTGAGGCTGTGGAATATCTGTAGTGACTAGAAGAAAAGGGGGAAAAAACAATTAATATCAAACATTTATCGGGTTATGTGAAGTTGTGAAGGGGTTACAGCGCACTAAAAGTTAATAAAGGAGCCCATGGGTGTAAAAGTAGGCATCAGGTAATAAAAAGGGGTACGGAAAGAACGGAGAAGGGGGTAGTTTTGGGGTTATAATCAGCTTTATTATTTTTTGTAGAAAAACCCGTAAAAAGTTGAGTTCCTCATTAATTCCCTTCGGGAAAACGCAGTCCAAGATATACAATCCAACTGAATTCTTTCTTGTAACACTCTGGGGGTGATGCTAACCTCCCCAAATGTTTTAGGGCGATTTCTTTCTACGCCTACACGCAGCAAAACCACAGGGGTTGCCATGTTGTTGTAAGAAGAAATGTGGAGGCAAACGAGGATAGAATCGTTACCACTTTGGAGTCTGGGCTGCATATTGATGTTTCGAGGAATGTTTTTGGAAGCTTTTATCTGGTAGATTCTTGCGGGCGTTTGGCCTATGTATTTTTGGACAAGGGCATAATAAGGCACTAACTCACCGCTCTAGAATTTCAGTTACTATACGTTGAGGTATAATTACCTTGGCCCACGGTCTCAAAGTTTGTACGTGCTGGACATTTGGGCATACTGTGGCAGGCTCCACATGGAATGATCCTTGTAGGGGTGTGCCCCTCCCAGCAGAAAGAAGTAGACATGAAAGTGACTGTTATGAGTAACTCTCTCTTTAGTTCTAGCATCTGCTGGCCCGTAAGTTGTTGGTTGTCATATGATGAGGGATCAGTCGTATATTCGCTTCTTCAGTATGCCCCAATTGCACCTCACAACCTTTGGATGTCATGCCATTGATTGTTAAAGTTGTTACAATCTTGGCTGTCTTGTTGAGGCGAGTTTTTGGGAGATTTAGAGTCATTGCGGAGCTGCTCTCTTGCCACAACTATAGCCTTTGAGATGTTGGTGGGTAGCCCCGTTCCTTCAGGAGCGACATGTGAGATCCCTAGCGTGAGTTCTAAATTCCGTTTCTTCTGATGAACAATTACAGTTTAATGCGTAGGATTGGCTACTGGAATGCCATTTTTTGAGGTGGAGATGGAAGCTGGAAAGTGTAGCAAACTATTTTGTAGCTGTCTTTACGGAATAGTGTGTGGAACTAGTTCCTACCTTCTTTGCGTATTGAAATGTCCAAAAAATCCAGGCTCTCAGAGATGTGTAGAGTGAGATGTATTTGCCCAAGGTGGAGTTTGCATCATTGATAAATTCCATACATTCAATAAAGCGTTACCTTGTCCAATGATCAACACGTATCTATGAGACGGTACCAGCACCGTACATATTCTTGAAGTATTCGAGGCATAGACCACTTTTTCTTCCCATCGTCCTGAGAAACCAGATTCACGTAGGCTGGTGCCCCCAATGTGGCCAACCCATAGCCGATAACCGAAATCTGCTTATTAGCCAATCGATCGACGAGACAAATAGTTTTGCGTAGAGGATTATGTGTCAATATCCAATATAAAGCGAGTTGTGTCTACGATCATAGGACCATTGTTGGTCCAAAAAATACATGATGGACTTCCAGCCTATCTCATGTTGGCATAATCGTTATCGAGCGGCTTCTAACTAGACTAAAGATAACTAGTAAGGAGATCCGAGATTTTTAAGGCTTGATTCTCGAAAATATGCGTGGTGTCTCTTGTGTTAAATAGCGGCAACTGTAGCACTAAGGGACCACATGCGACGTAAAAACTCCACTATATTGCCCGCAATTTTTCATTAGTCCACCAATCCCCGAAACTATTAGGGCCATCAGGTCGTTTAGAGACCGATTTGTTCCCACATATAAAGGTGGAATAATCGTTGGCTCCCTGTTAGAAATCTCTGCCCTTCACAATCTTGGTTAACAATTCTGCTTGGAAGGCTGCTATCCAATAGCCGGTTCTATTTCTTCTTGGAAACGTCTGGGGTCGATCTGAGAGGTATGGTGTACAATTAAGAAATGTCTTGTTATTTAGACTGTCGGTGTGCTTCCTCCATATATAGTTCAGTTGGCCAGGAGATGTCGATGTTCCCCCCCCTTGTCAGTCTACTTTGAGTGACAAATTTGTATTGTTTAGTAAGTTATGGTTAAGGATTTTCTGTTCATAGGGGGAAAGGGTTTGACCTCTATTGTATTCCAGCCTAGTTGTTTGATATCACTGAAGAGACATTCTTAGAAGTATCTGTTAAGTGTTAACATAGGTCAGACAGTGTTTGTTTTGTGAAGGTTTCGAGTGGGGGAATTTTTCTTACATGAATACTCAATGTGTTTCTTCATCCACACTGCATAAGATCTCTGAAGGTATGTCTATCTCCTCCGGTATGGGTGGTCCAGCCTCCCTCCCACGGAGGTTTCATGCGTACAAAATTTTGAATTGCTAATTGCCTACAAAAAGGTATAGAGCGGTCCTGTTTAATTCGAACTATCTAGTCTGTGCATCGGAGAGAGAGACAAATACAACCACTGTTTTAGTATTCACATTCACATTATTCAGAAACAAGTTATAAGATGCAGTTGAATATTTGCAACATTATTATGGTCATTACCTGTATTGTGTGTTTTTGACGTCCTGCGTTTTGGTTTGGCTACGTTTCTGGTATGGGGAAGACGTTCTCGATGGCTGGTCCTCTTTTTTCACCTCTTCGTTATCAAAGAATGAATCTTCCCCTGTGAGCTTTCTAAGTCACGTGTATCTTTTAGATGATTGTGGATCTGGAGATATTGGTTTGGGTTATTTTGATGGGGTTGATGTTGTTTGTGTTCTAAAATAAATCTTCTTCTGTTAGCCGAACTATGGGTCCCATTTAATACGTGCTACTGACGCTTTTTCATTATCCAATTGTTGTATGATTGAAATGAAATTTCCTTGTTTGCCCTAATGATTTCTTTTCCAATGGCATCGAGCGTCTCTGTCCTTGAGTTTTTCTTAAAAGCTGTTCAACTAGATGACAGATCATCAAATGTCCGAGGAGGTTTCCACATTTATTTTTCTTGTTCAGCTTTTGTTGATCTAATAGACCTCTATCATGATTCTAAAACATGTTGTAAGGATGAGAGAGCATTGGGCTTAAACCCTTCTCCCAGGTACTCTTTTTCCTTAGAGTCCAACTTCCCATGAAGGAGATTTGCCCACCCTAAGTTCCCCGTGAGGAAAATTTTTTGTTTCAAGTATTCATCAAGACCCTGATGTTCCACCAGGTTCTGGCGTCAAGATTATGTGAATTACAATGCATTGGAAAGCTTGCTTGACTTCAGAATTTGTGCCTTATGACGTTTTTCCTCCCTTCTAAGCGACAGGTTAAGGAAGGAGCCCTGCTCTAGAAGAACTAATGTACTCATATCTGAAAAGGTCAAGAAATACGATATTTTGTTGCATCCAATGAATATGAAAAAGGAAAAGAAAAAGAAAAAAGGGGATGCATATAAGTAGGTATCAACAAAATAAACTCTTTTATTTGTATTGACAAATACATAAAACGGGCCATGTGTTAAATTTTCATCGTTCAGGGCCAGGTCCTCAAGGACATACCCCCATTCGTCTGATTTGCTCCACATGGAGGTTGCGCCCGCCATCTGTGGTCCATTAGCGAAGTCCCAGCACAGATGCGCTCCATCTCAGGCGCAGCGCAGCGCCGCCTCCAAACTGCCCCTCATCACGACTATTGTGCGAGTGTCCATGAGGTGGATTCAACAATTAACCATGTTATCCAGATCACGTTTGACCACAGCGCAGAGCAATTGGTAACTACCCAGATGTCAACTTCCACCAGAACTGGTAGTCAAGGTCAGTCAGCTTTCTCAAGTATACAATGAGGAAGTGGACTGTGGATGTTATAGTCTGTCAGGTGCTGAGTTAATTTGAATAGTCCAACACAGATGGTCTCGTGGTGATAACCTGCCATCAAGCCTCACCATCCGCGGCTGCTTGGCCTTGCTTGAAACCTCAGGTTCACATGAAGTCGGGATTTGTGCCTCGTCTCAACAAGACGGGCGAGGAAGAAGATTCCCTTGTTGGATAGCCAAATCCCCCTCATGGTCTTTTATCACGCATTATTGGAGGAGGTGGTAGGAGGATTGAGATGGTAGAGAGGAGAATGTTGGCGAGGACAGAAGAGGAGCGAGCATTGCTCAGCTCTTTACCTGTACATGCAGTGTATGGGCGAAGAAGAGGAGCTTAGTTGAGGTATTGGAGGAGAGGAAAATGGACAGTCAGGCCAGTGAGTGGTAGTGACTTTCTTGCGCGTGGCGACTCTGGACGCATAGGCCAGATTTCATGCCTAAGCTTCACATCCCATGACCCTGCGCTTCAAAGAATTTATCTCCAGCACCGATTACTGGGATTTTATCACTCTCGGACCCACATACACAGCACAAATCTTTCCACTCTCATCACTGGCAGAGGAAAGGAGTGTGAGAGAGCATGAATACCAGCAGGCACTGGTGCACAAGCGGAGAAACAGTATTTACACTTTGACAGCGCCTAGCGGCAGAGGTCTACACTCCTGCGAGGACAAGTGCGAGGGAGAGTAGTACGACCCGGCGCTTGTCATTCGGAACCAGAAAAACGGGCCGGGGGGGACAGTACAGGATAGTTCAGCGGACGAAAAGGAAATCCGCGGCAGCGGAGAGATGCTAAGAAAAATTGCACCTTAGCAACGCAGGCAGCGTCCCTTCAATCAGTTGTACATCCACACCTATTTCAGGACAGGGGCAGACGTCCTGGGTTGTACTCTACGGAAACTATCATCCCTCTGAGTCTCCTCTTAGGAAAACCGATGTCATTGTAACCAAATCTAGAAAGCGCAAGTCCCCCCTTCCGAAAATCTCCCCCTCAGACTTCCCCCATTCTCCCCGGTACTTCCGGTACCGAGTCGCCCCGCAGCCGCCGGACACAGTGATGCCTGACCACCTGCTGCCCGCCCCGCGACAGGACAGCGTTGCCAGCCCTCTGCTCCAAAACCATGGTCCCCACTGGCAATGGCGCCCCCCGCTGCCAGCGGACCACTCGTCGGTTAATGGCCACTCCACGCCATCTGTCACAGCATACATGCTCCAGCCATGGCGACACTCACGCACCCCCGAATACCGTCTGCTCCCGATCACAGTACCGTAACGCACTCCACACTCCCATACAATCGAAGAATCCCCCCTCGCACTCACTCGCGCTACCACACAAGGTCACAGGCTGCCACTCCCCCCAAGAGCTCACGGCTTCTGACCCTGCCCTCCCGCCGGTACAGGATTTGTGACACTTCCCCCCCAAAGAAAGCTCCCGGCTCGACCCTGCATCCCACGGTTTTTTTCCCGGTCTACAACCCGGGGGGGGGGTATTGGTTAAACCCGCGCTGCTGGGCCTGCTGGAACTCCCGGCTCCGACTCCCCTCCTCCGTCCCGCGGTCCCGACTCTACCCCTTCCCTCCCCAAACCCTCACTCCGTGCCTGAAACTGCCCGCCACCGCCCGCAGGACAAGGCAGCACTTACCAAGAGCCAAGACCATGAAAGGTAATGGTATTTTTATTTTATATTTGCATATTAGATATATATATGTGTGGTCATGTTATGTATATGCTTGTGTGTATATATGAATATGTGTGTATATGTGCTGTGTATATAGAATATGTGTGTGGCTGTGTCGTCGTTATATATATATTATATATAGATATATATTATAGTATATGTGTTGTATATTTTGCTATATGTATGTGCAGTGTGCTTGTATATGCTTGTAACATATGTTTGTATTGTGGTATATAATATGCGTTATTTGTAATATTTATCAGGACTTCTATTTTGTACTACATGGAGATATGCTGTATGCATTTTATAGTACATGACGGTATGCTGTATCTATCTTATTCTACATGGCGGTACGCTGTATGCAGTTTATTCTACATGGCGTCATGCTGTATGCATTTTATACTACATAGCGGTACTCTGTATCTATTCTATACTTAATGGCGGCACGCTGTATCTATCTTATACTATATGGCAGTATGCTGTGAGCATTTTATACTACATGGCGGTACGCTGTATGCATTTTATACTACAGCGTACCGCCATGTAGTATAAAATGCACAAGGGTTCTTTACTGTAAGAGCAGTGAGACTGTGGAACTCTCTGCCGCAGGAGGTTGTTATGGCGGACTCTATGTGCATGTTCAAGAGAGGCCTGGATGGCTTTCTGGAGAGAAAAAATATCACGGGTTATGGGGATAAAACATTTATTTAATTCTTAAAGGTTGGACTTGATGGACTTACGTCTCCTTCCAGCCTTATATACTATGATACTATGATTTTCAAGCAGCAATTCTTCTAGAATATTCACAGCTGCCTGATCCCTATCTCTGTTAATGTTGAAATCAGAATCTTTTTTCAGATGGTTCACATCTTTTATCCATTAAAAAGCATTGAATGGAGATACTGGGGAGAGGCCCTTTTTCAATAGAGTAAGTTGAGCCTCTGACAGGGCACAGTCTGAAAGATTAATAATCTGTATAGATGTATCATCATCATTGTCAATCTTTGGTGGGGACTGCGTTATGTTTTTGTAGGGCCCCGAAGTAACGGGCCCTGTAGGCCTAAAAAGGTGGACACAATGAAATTGGGTTGGTCAAATAGACATTTGCTCCTATAGTGGTTGTTGTATTTATTGGGGTCATACTGGGTATATTTGTATTGAGAGGATTGATTGTAGTCACAGGTTGGGATGATGTCAAGGACGTAGCTGCATAGCCAGTAGATGATAAGGAGTTTCAGGGTTTGACAGTGGTATGATTGGCACATGTTGTTTCAGTGGTAAGCGAACCTCTTAAGGAATCTAATTTCTGTGTATTGGCGGTTTTTGTGTTTTTGATATGGTTTACGTTGTAGGGTCTTTCTTTTTATTTCCCCTCTCTGTCTGTAGATAGTGCTACCGCTATCAGACTCCGATTGTTCTGACTCCTATATGTCAGTGTACCTAATATTCGTGGATATATAACTTTTCCAGTTATAGACCTGACCTGTCTCAAAATCCCTGGAGTCTCTTATGTAATTTTTTTTCTCTTTAATCTCTGTACAGTAGGTACAGTTTCTTGCTAGTGAGGAAACTACTGTATTGTATAGTTAGTGGCCCTGGAGGCAGGGCTGCATCTGCCATGAGGCGAGATGAAAATCTCGCCTCAGGCGGCAGAATGCGGAGCCCCTTAAAGAGCGTCGAAATTTGCCGCTATAATGTGGACGATTCGGGAGCGCGTTGAACCCGAATCGTCCACCAGCTAAATAAATCGCGCCTGTGTCTTTATGACACAGGCACGATTTATATGCGGAGTAACGCAGCACCTATCTGGCTGCTGGAGTCGCTCCGTATTATACAGGGACACAGGGAAACAGCCGCGCCCCGTGGTAGCACTATGCCTGCAGGTAAGTATAATTTTTATTATTTTTCATGTACACTCCTTGATTAAATGCGGCCAATAAGGGGCAAATGTGGTGGGGATGCTCATGTATATATTTATATTACTTATATTTGCCCACAATTGCTTTATAATACTGGGAGGGTGGGGGTTGCTGTGTATGTTATAAGGACCAGAATCTTTTTATACTTTGGGGGGGGGGGTGCTATTTATTCTATAAGGGGCTAGAATCCTTTTATACTGTGGGGGGTGGGGTGATGTGTATGTTATAAGAGGCCAGAATTGTTTTATATTTTGGGGGGTGGGGGTGTATATATTATATGGGGCCAGATTCGTATTTACATATATATACAGTATATTACTAAGCTTGGGGGGGCTGTCTATGGGATACAGTATATTAGTAAGCTGGGGTGGGCTGTATATGGGATACAGTATATTACTAAGCTGGGGGACTGTATATGGTATACAGTATATTACTAAATTGGGGGGCGGTATATGGGATAAAGTATATTACTAAGCTGGGGGGGCTGTATATGGGATATAGTACATTACTAAGCTGGGGGGCTGTATAGCGGATACATTATATTACTAAGCTGGGAGGACTGTATATGGGATACAGTATATTACTAAGCTGGGGTGCTGTATATGGAATACAGTATAGTACTAAGCTGGGGGGCTGTATATGGGATACATTATATTACTAAGCTGGAAGGGCTGTATTTGTGGGTGAATAACAAGGACTTTAAATATATGAAAGCAGGGCTTTATAAAAATAAATAAATATATATACAGTATATATTCATTATTGGGTGCTATATATTTACAATGGTGAGGGGAGCACTGTATGTAAAATCATATGTAACATAATAACAGGGTGTGATATATTAGTTATAGGATGCAATAGATTACTTTGCAATATGTAAAACAAATGTTGAGGGTCTCTCTGTTGTGTTGTGAGGGGTATATATTATTTAGGAGCAGAGTGTTGTTATCCAGGAGACTTCATAATGTAAGTAACTGTGGTATTTTTAGGGTGGAGATGCTGCACGGAGTTGAAGATCTGGCCGTGAACTCAGCAGTGATACTTCATGGATTGGAGAACTCAGAATAATGTCCTCCGGATGGAAGAGATTGTCATCTATAAGGTACTAGATGCCACTAATGACTCCCAGAACCTGTAGTCAGTAACAAAGTGTCAGTGAGCCTGTCTGTGGGGATGTTAATTGTTAGTAAATAGAGATGAGCGAACACACTCGTCCGAGCTTGATGCTCGTTTGAGCATAAGTGTACGCTAAACTGCTCGTTGCTCGGACGAATATTTCGCCAGTTCGAGAAAATGGCATCTCCCGCCGTTTTGATTTTTGGCGGCTAGAAACAGAGCCAATCACAAGCCAGGAGACTCTGCACTCCACCCAGCATCACGTGGTACACTTACACGTCGATAACAGTGGTTGGCTGGCCTGATTAGGTGACCCTGGAATAGAATAGCCCCTGCCCACGTTGCTGGCATCATTCTCTGTCTGGATGCCGCTAGGGAGAGAGCTGCTGCTGCTGCAGGGATAGCGTTAGCGTGTTATATTAGCTTACTGTTAGGCAGGAGTGAGTCTACAAGAACCCAACAGCCCTTGTTAGGGCTAGAATATTTTTTTCTTCTTTGCTTGTGGCTGGGTTTGCTGGCACTAGTAGTGCAGCTAGTACCATATTGTGACGAATTTGCAGGGAGACTTGCGAACGTTCTATTTAGCTCTTAGTGACACACATATCCATCTCAAGCACCTAAGTGGGACAATTTATTAGGGGTTTGATTGCATTAGGTACAGTCTGCCGATTTTTTTTTTTTCTAAAACTGAAAGTCATCACAGGCAGCACAAAATCCTGTTGTATGCTGTCAGTGTAGGTTAGAAACTAGCCATAGCAATCATCATCATCTTCTGTGGTTGCTGTGTGATTTCTTCTGATCGTTTTGTAAAAAAATAAATAAATTAAAAAAACACAAAAAAAAACACAAAAAAATTTACAATTTCCACTTTAATTTTGAAAATGTTGAACCCGAGGGCTATGGGTTGGGGTAGAGGACGAGGGCGTGGGCGTCCAACTACTGCAGGGATCAGAGGCCGTGGTCCTGGGCGGGGTGAGACACCACCTGCTGATGAGGGACTCGTGGTAGAGCACTGTTGAGGCCAGAACAGTGCGAACCGGTGATGTTGTGGATTGCGGACAATGCTTCTAGCCATTTGTCTACCAGTCAGTCTTCCACGCAGTCCACCCATGTCACCAAAATCAGCACTCCTCCAGATCCTAAACCTCAGCCTCCTTCCCTCCAGTCTGCCTCCTCCCAGGAAAATTTGGCATTTGAACCGGCATACTCTGAGGAACTGTTTTCTGGACCCTTCCCAGAGTCACAAACCACTTGTCCGGTTGCTGCTGAGCTCTTTCCCGATGCCCAGGTTTTCCACCGGTCGCAGTCTGTGGGTGATGATGACATTGTTGACGTAGTGGGAGAAGTGTGTAAAGAGGTGTCGGACGATGAGGAGACATGGTTGTCAGACAGTGGTGAAGTTGTTGTCAGGGCAGGAAGTCCGAGGGGGGAGCAGACTGAGGGATCGGAGGATGATGAGGTGACAGACCCAAGCTGGGTTGATAGGCCGGGTGAATACAGTGCTTCTGAGACGGAGGCGAGTCCTCGACGAGAACAGGTTGGAAGAGGTAGTGGTGGGGCCAGACGGAGAGGCAGGGCCAGAGCTGGTGCATCAGCGCCAAATGTTTCACGTAGTGAAGCTCCCGTGGTGAGGGCTAGATTTTCGGAAGTCTGGAGGTTCTTTAAAGAAACACCGGATGACCGACGGACTGTGGTGTGCAACCTGTGCCACACCAGGATCAGCAGGGGTTCCGCCACTACCAGCTTAACCACCACCAGTATGCGCAGGCATATGAATGCTAAACACCCCACTCAATGGAACCAAGGCCGTTCACCTCTGGCCGGGCACACCACTGCTCCTTCCCCTGTGTCATCTGCTAGTCAGCCCCCTGCCCAGGACCCCGGCCCAAACACCTCCCATGCGAAAACTACACCTTCGCCTCCACGATCCTCCACAGCATCCACCAATGTCTCCATGCGCAGCGTTCAGCTGTCTATACCCCAGACGCTGGAGCGCAAGAGGAAATACAGTGCAACCCACCCACACGCCCAAGCCCTCAACGTCCACATCTCCAAATTACTCAGCCTGGAGATGCAGCCCTATAGGCTGGTAGAGACCGAGGCCTTTCGCAACCTCATGGCGGCGGCCGCCCCTCGGTATTTGGTCCCCAGCCACCACTACTTTTCCCGATGTGCCGTCCCAGCCCTGCACCAGCACGTGTCAGACAACATCATCCGTGCCCTGACCAACGCCGTTTCTAACAAGGTCCACCTGACCACGGACACGTGGCCACTATATATTGCTGATATATATATGGCACATTGGGTTAACTTGGTGGAGGCTGGGACCGAGTTTGACCCTGGGGCTGGTCATATACTGTCGACGCCGAGGATTGCGGGGCCTACCTCGGTCCAGGTCTCTCAGGCCTACTATGCTGACAAATTTTTTGACAAATAAACACAATTTAAAAACCATTAAAAAGTCCTGTAATGGACATACACAGTAAATCGATCAGACAATGGTAGGGGGGTTTTTATATAAGGGTATGAAAATACAATGTGCATATATTTATGATGCGTGGCTTATATATGCACGGAGGCCAACAAGAGAAACAATAATACTTGTAATAAGATCCCAAAGAAGGGGGTGGTGAGTAATCAATATAAATATGAATATAAAACTATTACATTGGTCTCCATGGAGTTTGAAAGGCAAAACATGATAAAATAAGCATATAAGACATGATTATGCACATAATGAAAACATAAGGAACAAATAGCCGAAACCCAACCTACGTCTGAGGAGGAGGACCCGATGCGTGTCGCCTATCAAGTAGGCTTCATCAGGAGTGAATGCATAGCGGGGGAGGAGGACAGCCTTTTATGCCCGCGACTGGCCGGCGTGCAGTTCCGGTTTGAACTCTGAGAGTACTGGTTGCTTAGTAACTAGATCACAATTATGGCGCATGCGCAGTTTGTCGCAGTCGCCGGACATACAATGATGAGTGCTGGTTGCTTGGTGATTAAGATGCGGACTGCGTGTCACCAAACAATAGATAAGGCGCACACTGCATATCGCTGATCTAAAAGGTATGAATAGTTACTAATCCTGAAGAAATAGGTGCTACATAGTCCCAATATTAGAAACAACGCCGGTACAATATTAGAAACAGCGACTGCGAGATAATGAGGGTATTTTGCCCTTAGAGGGCGAATATCAAAAAACCTTAATATGGTGATATACTGTATCGGCGAAGTACTACAGTGAAATCACGAGCACACACTCTCAGAGTAGTAAGGTAGACATATAATATATTGTAAAAACTGAACATATTTTGTTAGTGCAAGGTATGGTCTAACTATTTTCCAAAAGTTTATATATAATAAAGTAACCAGTGCTTAGTTATGACAAAGTGTTAGTCAACGGCGAGAAACAGTCTTCCAAAAAATTCAAATATTAAAGTGACAGGTGCTATTAGGTTAGATAAAGTGCAAAGCCCTGTGAGTAAATAAGTTAAATTCATATTCATTGCAATATAATAGCAGTTTTCAATCTCAAATTCATATAATCGTAACGCTAATATTGCTATGGTCGACGGTTTATATTCCAAGTACGCACTAAATATAAAGTGGCTAGTGCTGAGTGCTAAGAACACTGAAAAAGTACAATAGTGCTGAACAGTAAATCTAAATGGTGTAATTTTTTTACACAGAAGGCTGTTCATATAAGTACGACCATGACATTCAGGTCTAGCTCGCAGGCAGCGCAGGGCATACAAGTGGCTAGTGCTAAGTACTACGAATACTGAAAAAGTCCAATAGTGCTAAACAATAAATCTAAATGGTATAATTATTGAACAAAAGGCTGATCATATGAGTGCGACCATAACGTTCAGACTTAGCACGCAGGCAGCGCGGAGCACAAAAGATCAGTCCTCCCCTTAGGCGCTAATAACAATAAGTAAGATAATGTGTAACACATGAATTAGGTGTATATACAAAAGTACATAATAATACACTTTAATGTTATATCTGGTCAGGGTTATAATACAATGATTGTGGAAGTATGCTGAAGCATGGTTCACAGAGAGAGGATACTAGTTGGTAAAGTATATAACAAAGGGGAGAAAACAGTACTATTCAGATCCAGGAATGGTTGTTTCCAAAAAGTCCTTGACAAGCAGACTGAACTGAAGATGGAATTAAATTGATCTCCGGTCCCAAGTCCCGTGGATGTGAAGATGAGGTAAAGTGTTGGATCATCAATGTAGGACTCATCAATTTGAGGCTTTGTGAATACTGTGAGTTGAACTAGAGAAAAGGGGGAAAACAATTAATCATCACAAACATTTATCGTGGTGTGAAGTTGTGTAAGGGGTCCAGCGCACATAAAAGTTAATAAAGGGCCCATGGTGTAAAAGTGCATGGTAATAAAAAGGGGGAAGGAACGGAGGAAGGGGAGTTTTGGTGTTATATAGCTTTATTATTTTTTGTAGAAGCCCGTAAAATTGAGTTCCTCATTAATTCCCTTAGGGGAAACGCAGTCCAATATATAAATCCACCTGAATTCTTTCTGTAACAGTCTGGGGGTGATGCTACCTCCCCAAATGTTTAGGGCGATTCTTTCTACGCCTACCACGCGCAAACCATGTGGGTTGCCCCCATGTTGTTGTAGGAAATGTGAGGCAAACGAGGATAGCATCTTACCTTTTTGGAAGTCTGAGGCTGCATTATTGATGTTCGAGGAATGTTTTTGGAAGCTTTTTCTTAGTTCTTGCGATGTTTGGCCTATGTATACTTTTGGACAAGGGCATAATAAGGCATAACTCACAGCTCTAGATTTACAGTTAATATACTGTTTGATTTTATATTTACCTTGGCCCACTGGGTCCTCAAAGTATTACGTGCTGATGACCTTTGGGCATACTGTGCAGGCTCCACATGGGAATGATCCTTGTAGGGGTGTGCCCCTCCCCAGAGAGAAAGTAGGACATTGAAAGTGACTGTTAGTGAGTAAATCTCTTAAGTTTCTAGCCCTTCTGGCCGTAAGTTGTGGTTTGCTATCTGTATGAGGGATCAGTCGTATATATCGCTTCTCAGTATGCCCCAATTGCACTCCAAAATCTTTTGGATGTCATGCCATTGATTGTTGAAAGTTGTTACAATTCTTGGCTTGTCTTGTTGAGGCCGAGTTTTGGGAGTTAGAAGGTCATTGCGTGAGCTGTCTCTTGCCCAAATATAGGCCTTTGAGATTGTCTTGTGTGGGTAGCCCCGTTCCTTCAGACGACATGTGAGATCCCTAGCGTGAGTTCTAAATTCCGTTTCTGATGAACAATTACGTTTAATGCGTAGGAATTGGCTGACTGGAATGCCATTTTTTTGATGGTGAGGATGGAAGCTGGAAAAGTGTAGCAAATTATTTGTAGCTGTCTCTTTACGGAATAGTGTGGTGGCTAGTTCCGTACCTTCTTTGCGTATTGAAATGTCCAAAAAATCCATGCTGTTCTCAGAGATGTGTGAAGTGAGATGTATTTGCCAAGGGTTGGAGTTTAGCATCTTGATAAATTCCATACATTCAATAAAGGTACCTGTCCAGATGATCAACACGTTATCTATGTAGCGGTACCAGCCCGCTACATATTTCTTGAAGTATTCTGAGACCCACTTTTCTTCCCATCGTCCTAGAAACAGATTCACGTAGGCTGGTGCACAATGTGCACCCATAGCCGTACCCGAAATCTGCTTATAGAACGACCGATCGAAGATGAAATAGTTTTGGTATAGGATTATGTGTAGCAAATCCAATATAAAGGAGTTGTGTCTACGATCATAGGACCATTGTTTGTCCAAAAAATACATGATGGCTTCCAGGCCTATCTCATGTTGGATAATCGTGTAGAGGGCTTCTACATCTAAAGTAACTAGTAAGGATGATTCCGGGATTTTTAAGGCTTGTATTCTCTGGATAAGATGCGTGGTGTCTCTTGTGTATGAAGGCAACTGTAGCACTAATGGCTGGAGGTAAAAATCCACATAATTGCACAATTTTTCATTTAGTCCACCAATCCCCGAAACTATTGGCCATCCAGGTGGTTTAGAGACCGATTTGTTCCCACATATAGAAGGTGGGAATAATCGGTTGGTCCACTGTTAGAAATCTCTGTTCACTCTTGTTAACAATTCCTGCTTGGAAGGCTGCTTCCAATAGCCGGTCTATTTTCTTCTTGAACGTCTGGGTCGGATCTGAGGGATGGGTACAATAAAAATTCTTGTTATTTAGCTGTCGGTGTGCTTCCTCCATATATAGTTCAGTTGGCCAGATGACGATGTTCCCCCCCCTTGTCAGTCTCTTTGATGACAAAATTTGTATGTTTAGTAAGTTGGTTAAGGATTTTCTGTTCATAGGGGGAAAGGTTTTGACATCTATTGTTATCCAGCCTGAGTTGTTTGATATCCTGAAGAGTACATTCTTAGAATATCTGTATAGTTGGAAACATGGTCAGACTAGGTGTTTTTTGTGAAGGTATTCGATGGGGGAATTTTTTCTTACCTGAATACTCAATGTTTTCTTCCATCAATTCCATAAGATCTCTGAAGGTCTGTCTATCGCCTTCCGGTAGGGTGTCCACCAAGGAGGGTTCATGGTACAAAATTTTGAATGCTAATTGCCTACAAAAAAGGTAGAGGTCCTTTGTTAATTCGAACTTATCTAGTCTGTGCATCGGAGAAAAATGACAAACCCTTTTTTAGTACTTCACATTCAATTTCAGACAAGTTATAAGATGACAAGTTGATGATTTGCAAATTATTGTCATTACCTGTATTTGTGTTTTGACGTCCTCGGTTTGGTTTGTCTCGTTTCTGGTATGGGGAGCGTTCTCGATGGCTAGGTCCTCTTTTTTCACTCATTCGTGTATCTAAAGAAGAATCTTCCTGTGAGCTTTCTAAGTCACTGTATTCAGATGATTGTGGATCTTGAGATAGTTGGGGGTTATTTTGAGGGGTTGATTTTGTTTGTGTTCTAAATCTTCTTCTGTTACCGCTATGGGTCCATTTATACGGCCTGCCTTTTTCATAGTCCAATTTGTAATGATGAAATTTCTCTTGTTTGCCCTTAATGATTTCTTTTTCATAGGCATCGATGGTCTCTTTGAGTTTCTTCTTAAAAGGTTCAACTAGACTGACAGCATCAAATGTCCCGAGTGAGGTTTCCAGATTTTTTATTTGTTCACGTTGTTGTACTAATAGACCTCTATCATGATCTAATAACATGTTAGTAAGGATGAGAGAGCATTGGGCTAAACCCTTCTCCCAGGACTCTTTTTCCTTAGAGTCAACTTCCCATGAAGGGAAGATTTGCACCCTAAGTCCCCGTGGGAAAATTTTTTGTTTCAAGTATTCATCAAGACTCCTGATGTTCCACCAGGTTCTGGTCAAGGATTTATGTGAATTTACAATTGCATTGGAAAGCTTGTTGAATTCAGAATTTGTGCCTATGACGTTTTCTCCCTTAAAGGACAGGTTAAGGAAGCCCTGTCTAAAAGAACTAATGTATCATATCATGAAAAGGTCAAGATACGATATTTTGTCTGCATCCAATGAATCATGAAAAATGGAAAAAGAAAAAAGGGGGATGCATATAAGTAGGATCAACAAAATAACTCTTTTATTGTTTGACAAATACATAAACACATGGCCCATGTGTTAAATTTCATAGTTCAGGGGTTCCTCAAGACATACCCCAATCTGTCTGATTTGCTCACGGAGGTGCGCCGCATCTGTGTGCATTTCAGGAAGTCCAGCACAGATGCTGCCACTCTCAGGGCAGCGCAGCGCCGCCTCCAACTGCCCGCTCACCGACTCTTGTGCGAGTGCCCATGAGGGGGATTCAACATTAACCATGTATCCAGAGTTTACCAGCCGCGCAGAGAATTGTAGACTACCAGATGTCAACTTCACCAGAAATGGTAGTCAGGTCAGTCAGCTTTCTCAAGTCTAACAATGAGGAGAGGACGTGGGTGTCTGATCTTGTCAGGTGGGAGTAACTTTGAAGAGTTCAACACAGATGGTCCGTGGAGTGATGTGCCATCATCAGCCTCAAATCCGCGCGTGGGCGCGGTGGGACTCTGGCGCATATGGCAGATTTCATGCTAAGCTGCCAATCCCATGACCCTCGCGTTCAAAGAATTTATTCCAGCACCGATTACTGGGTATTCACTCTCCTGGACCCACAGTACAAGCAAAATCTTTCCACTCTCATCCCTGGAGAGGAAAGGAGTGTGAGAATGCATGAATACCAGCAGGCCCTGGTGCACAAGCGGAAACAGTATTTCCCTTGTGACAGCGCTAGCGGCAGAGGTCGAACTCCTGCGGGACAAGTAGCGAGGGAGAGTAGTCGACCCGGCAGCTTGTCCAGCACTGGTAGAGGCAGGGGCGCACCTGCCATGAGGCGAGTTGAGCATCTCGCCTCAGGCGGCGCGCCTCCTGCTTGGCGAGGGGGCGGCACCGTGTTCCCACTCTCCGCAGGCCGGTACCGAGTGCCCCGCCGCCGCCGGCACCGTGTGCCTGACCCCCGCTGCCGCCGGACAGGACCGCGTTGCAGCCCTCTGTCCAAAACCATGCTCCCCACTGGCACTGTGCGCCCGCCCCCGCTGCCGCGGACACCGTGGTTCCGGCACTCCACTGCTCTGTCCAGCTCCATGCTTCCGGCCGCTGGCCGACACTCCCGCCCCCGCATACCTCTGCTCCCCGCATACCTCCGCTCCCACCCCCCACACTCCGCCGCTCCCCCCGCTGCTCTCGCTCCCTGCTACATTTATTGCAAACCTCATGTGCGGCCAGCCGAACCCTCGTTATATTGGTCCCCAAAGCAACCACTACTTTTTGCCCGATGGTGCGTACCCAGCCCTGCACCCAGCACGTGTCAGACACACATCATCCGTTCAGCCCTGACACGGCCTTTTCTAAAGGTCCACCTGACCACGGCACCACATGGCCCACGAATATTGACTGATATATCATATCTGCACCTTGGGTTGTAACCTGGGGGCATGGGACGACGCTTTTGACCCGGGCTGGTCAAAAAATACTGTCGACGCCAGAGATTGCGGGCCTACCATCGGTCCATGTCTCTCAGAGCCTACTAATATGCGGTACAATTTTTTGACAAATCAACACACAATTAAACAACCATTAAAAAGTCCTATATGTGAACATACCAGTAAATCGCATCAGTACAATGGTAGGGGGTGTTTTTAATAAGGTATAACATACAATGACTGCATATATTATTATTGGATGCGTGAGTTATAATATGCACGGATGGCCAACACAAAACCAATAATACTGTAATAAGGATCCCAAGTACAGGGGTGGTGAGTATCAATATGAAATATCATATATTAAAACTGATTACGATTGGTCTACCATGCGGCTTTGAAGGAAATAGATCAAAGATAAAGCTTCATAAGGACATGATATATCCCACTATGAAAACATAAGGACCAAATCAGCGAAAACCCAACTTACGTCCTGAAGGGGAGGAACCCAACCATGCGTGTCGCCAATAATGCAGGAGCGCGTTCATCCATGTAGTGAAGAACATAAGCTGGGGTGAAGGAGGACAGCCTTTTCATGACCCGTCGGGACTTGGCCGGCGTGCATTCCGTTTTGACTCTGCAGATTACGGTGTTGACATTAGAACTAGATCAAATTATGGCAGCAATGCCGCATAGTATTGCGCAAGTCTCCGGACACAATGAGAGTGCTGTTTGCAATTGGGTGAGTTAAGATGACGGGACATGCGAGTCACTCACACATAGATTAATGGCGCACTGCAATATGCGCATGATGCTAAGAAAGGGTATGAATGTTACTAACCTGAAGAAAATAGGTGCTACTAGTCCCAAGATTAGAAACAACGCCGTACGGATATTAGAAACAGCGACTGCGGAAATGAGGGTATTTGCCCTTAGAGGGCGAATATCAAAACCCTTAATATGGTGATATACTGTATCGCGCGAAAGTACTACAGTTGAAATTCAAGCACACACTCTCAGAGTATAAGGTAGACATTAATATATTGTTAAAAACTGAACATTATTTTAGTGCAAGTATGGTCCAACTATTTTCCAAAGTTAATATATAATAAAGTACCAGTCTCTTGTTATGCAACAGTGTTATTAGTCCACACGCAGAAGAAACAGTCTGCAAAAAATTCGCAAATATTAAAGTGACAGGTGCTATTATGTAGTAAAGTGGCAAAGCCCTGTGAGAAGTAAATAAGTTAAATTCATATCATTGCAATATAATAGCGTTTTCATCTTCAAATTCATGATAATGTAACGCTAATATTGCTATGTGTCGACGGTTCTATTCCAATACGCACTAAATATAGTGGGCAGTGCTGAGTGCTAGAAAACCCGGAAAAAGTCAAGGATAGTACTGAACAGTAAATCCTAAATGGTGTAATTTTTTACACAGAAGGCGTGTTTCATATAAGTTACGACCATGACATCAGAAGTCAGCTCGCAGTGCAGCGCCGGGCATTACAAGTGGCAGTGCTAATACTCGATATACTGAAAAAGTCCAAGGTAGTTATGCTCAACACATAATCTAAATGGTATAATGTATTGAACAAAAGGCTGATCATAATGAGTGCGACCATACAGTTCAGAACTTAGCACGCAGGCAGCGCGGAGCACAAAAGATCAGTCCTCCCCTCCCCTTAGGCGCTAATAACAATAAGTCAGATAATGTGTTAAACACTTGAATTAGGTTATATACAACGTACATAAAAATACACTTTATGTTATATCCTGGTCAGGGGTTTGCACCATAAACACTTCAACATGAGTGGAAGTATGCTGAGATCTGGTTCACAAGCTAGGATACTAGTTGGTAAAGTATATAACAAGAGAGGGACAGAACACAGTACTATTCAGTATCCAGGAATGGTTGTTTCCAAAAGTTCGCTTGACAAGCGACTGAACTGAAGATGGATTCAATTGAATCTCCGAGTTCCCAATCCCGGGAGATGTGAAGATGAGGTCAAAGTGTTGGTCATCAACGTAGGCTCACCATTTTGAGCTTGGAAATCTGTAGTGAACTAGAAGAAAAGGGGGAAAAACATTAATCATCACAACATTTATCGGTATGTGCAAGTTGTGTAAGGTGGTTACAGCGCACATAAAAGTTCAATGAAAGAGCCCATGGGTGTAAAAGTAAGGCATGGAATAAAAGGGGGACGGAAAGGAACGGAGAAGGGGGTAGTTTTGGGGTATATAATAGCTTTATTATTTTTTGTAGAGAAACCCGTAAAAATTGGTTCCTCATTAATGTGACCTTCGGACAACGCATCCACATATATAATCCACCTGAATTTCTTTCTTGTAACATCTGGGGGTGATGCTAACCTCCCCAAATTTTTAGGGCGATTTCTTTCTACGCCTACCACGCGCCAAACCAGGGGTTGCCCTGTTGTTGCAGAAGAAATGTGAGGCAAAACGAGGATAGATCGTTACCTTATTTGGAGAGCTGAGGCTGCATTATTGATGTTTCGAGGAATGTTTTTGGAAGCTTTTTCTTAGATTCTTGCGGCGTTTGGCCTATGTATCTTTTGGACAAGGGCATATAAGGCTCTAACTCACAGCTCTAGAATTTACGTAATATACTACGTTGAGTATTAATTACCTTGGCCACTGGTCTCAAAGTTTGTACGTGCTGGACAATTTGGGCATACGTGGCAGGCTCCACATGGGAATGATCCTTGTAGGGGTGTGCCCCTCCCAGAGAGAAAGAAGTAGGAATTGAAAGGACTGGTTATGAGTAATCTCTTTAAGTTCTAGCTTGCTGGCCCGTAAGTTGTTGTTGTCATACTGTAATGTCAGGGATCAGTCCGTATATTCGCTTCTTCATATGCCCCATTTCACTCAACAATCTTTGGATGTCATGCCATTGATTGTTAAAGTTGTTACAATTCTTGGCTGTCTTGTTGAGGCGAGTTTTTGGGAGATTAGAATGTCATTGCGTGAGCTGTCTCTTGCCAAACTATAGGCCTTGAGATTGGTTGTGTGGGTAGCCCCGTCCTTCAGAGCTACACTGTGAGATCCCTAGCGTGAGTTTCTAAATTCCGTTCTTCGTGATGAACAATACAGTTTAATGCGTAGGAATTGGCTACTGGAATGCCATTTATTTGCGGGTGGAGATGGAAGCTGGAAAGTGTAGCAAATTATTTTTGTAGCTGCTCTCGTTACGGAATAGTGTGGTGAACTAGTTCCTTACCTTCTTTGCGTATTGAAATGTCCAAAAAATCCAGGCGTTTCTCAGAGATGTGTGAGAGTGAAGATGGTATTGCCAAGGTTGGAGTTTCTGCATCATTGATAAATCCATACATTCAATAACGCGTACTTGTCCAATGATCAACACGTATCTATGGAGCCGGTACCAGACACCGTACATATTTCTTGAAGTATTCGGGCCATAGACCACTATTTTCTTCCCATCGCCTAAAGAGAACAGATTCCGTAGGCTGGTGCCACAATGACTGGCCACCATAGCCGCATACCGAAATCTGCTTATAGCCTAACCCGATCGAGATGACAATAGTTTTGGTATGAGGATTATGTGTCACAATATCCAATATAAGAGTTGTGTCTACGATCATAGGACCACTTGATTGGTCCAAAAAATACATGATGGACTTCCAGCCTATCTCCATGTTGCGATAATCGTTGAGGGCTTCTAAACTAAAACTAAAGATAACTAGTAAGGAGATCCGGATTTTTTAAGGCTTGATTCTCGAATATGCGTGGTGTCTCTTGTTATGAAATAGCGGACAACTGTACACTAAGGAATCATGCGACGTAAAATCGCATCATATTGCCACGCAATTTTTCATTTAGTCCACCAATCCCCGAAACTATTAGGTGCCATCAGGTGGTTTAGAGACCGATTATGTTCCCACATAATAGAAGGTGGAATAATCGGTTTGGTCCCTGTTAGAAATCTCTGCTTCACAAATCTTAGGTTAACAATTCCTGCTTTGGAGGGCTGCTAATCCAATAGCCGGTTCTATTTCTTCTTGAAACGTCTGGGTCGATCTGAGGGATGGTGTACAATAAAGAAATGTCTTGTTTATTAGCTGTCGGTGTTGGCTCCTCCATATTAGTCAGTTGGCCGGAAGATGACATGTCCCCCCCCTTGTCAGCTATTTGGAGTGACCAAATTGTATGTTTAGTAAGTGTTGGTTTAGATTTTCTGTTCATAGGGGGAAAGGTTTGACCATCTATTGTATATCCAGCTAGTTGTTTGATATCCTGAAGAGTACATTCTTAGAATATCTGTAAGTGATTAACATAGGTCAGCCAGGTGTTTGTTTTTGTGAAGGGTCTTCGATGTGAGGGGAATTTTTTCTTACCTGATACTCAATGTGTTTCTTCCTTCTCATATGCCATAAGATCTCTGAATGGTACTGTTATACTGCCTGCCGGTATGGGTAGGGTCCACCCCCCCCCCCACCAAGGAGGGTTGCATGCGACAAAATTTTGGAATTGCTAATTGCCTACAAAAAAGGATAGAGCGGTCCTGTTTAGATTCGAAACTTATCTAGTCCTGTGCATCGGAGAAGACCAAATACAAACACTGTTTTTAGTACTTACATTCAATTTCAGAACAAGTTATAAAGATGACAAGTTGAATATGTGCACAATATTATTGTCATTACCTTATTGTGTTTTTGAGCGTCCTCGTTTGGTTTGCTACGTTTCTGGTATGGGGCAGACGTTCTCGATGGTCTGGTCCTCTTTTTCACCTTCGTGTATCAAAGAATGAATCTTCCCCTGTAGCTTTCTAAGTCACTGTATCTTTTTTTTAATGATTTGGTATCTGAGATAGGGTTATGGGGTATTTTGAAGGGCGTTGATTTGTTTGTGTTCTAACTAATCTTCTTCTAGTTAAGCTCAGCTATGGGTCCATTTATACGCTTGACGCTTGTTCATTAGTCCATTGTTGTAGATTGAATGAAATTTCCCTTGTTTGCCCTAATGATTTCTTTTCTTCAAGGCATCGATGCGTCTCTTCTTGAGTTCTTCGTTAAAAGCGTTCAACTAGACTGACAGCATCATTCAATGTCCCGAGGAGGTTTTCCAATTTATTTTATTTGTTCATTTTGTTGATCTAATAGACCTCTATCAGATCTAAAACAGTTAGTAAGGATGAGAGAGCATTGGCTTAACCTTCTCTACCAGGTACTCTTTTTCCTAGAGTCAACTTCCCATGAAGGAGATTTGCCCCACCCTAAGTCCCCGTGGGAAGGAAAATTTTTTGTTTCAAGTATTCATCAGACTCCTGATGTTCCCACCAGGTTCTGGGTCAGGATTATGTGAATTACAATTGCATTGGAAAGCTTGCTTGAATTCAGATTTGTGCGCCTATGACGTTTTTCTCCCTTCTTAAGGAAGCAGGTTAAGAAGAGCCACTGCTCTAAAGAACTAATGTACCATTCTGAAAAGGTCAAGAAATACGATATTTTGTTGACATCCAATGAATTGAAAAATGCGAAGAAAAAGAAAAAAGGGGATCATATAAGTAGGATCAATCAAAATAAACTCTTTTATTGTTTGACAAATACATAAAACAGAGCCACCTGTGTTAAATTTCATAGTTCAGGGCAAGGGTTCCTCAAGACATACCCCCAATTCGTCTGATTTGCCTCACGGAGGTTGCGCGCCGCACTGGTGCCTAAGCGTAAGTCCAGCACAGTGCGCTCCATCTCAGGGCGACAGCGCAGCGCCCGCCTCCAACTGCCCGCTCACCGACTCTTGTTGCGAGTGTCCCATGAGGGTGGAATTCACATTAACCATGTTTATCCATCAGCGTTTACCAGCAGCGCAGAGCAATTGGTAACTACCCCTAGATTTCACACTTCCACAGACTGTAGTCAAGGTCAGTCAGCTTTCTCAGTTACAATGAGGAGTGGACGGATGTTATATCTTCAGGTGGGCTGATAACTTTGAAGTAGTTCCAACACAGATGGTCAGTGAGTGATACCTGCATCTATCAGCCCTCACCATCCGCGCTGCTTGGCCTTGTTGAACTCTCAGGTCAACATGAAGTACGGAACGCTTTGTGCCTCGTCTCAACAAGACGGCGGGAAGAAGATTCCCTTGTTGATAGCCAAAGCCCCCCTCAGGTCTGTTTATGCACGCATTATTGGAGGAGGTGGAGGAGGATTGAAGATGGTAGAGAGGAGAATGTTGCGAGACAGAAGGGGAGCACTTGCTCAGTCTTTACCTTGTGTCATGCAGTAGTATGGGCGAAGAAGAGGAGTTTGGAGGTATTGGCAGGAGGAGGAAAATGGACAGTCAGGCCAGTGAGTGGTATGCTTTTTTTCTTGCGCGGTGGGACTCTGGCACGCGATAGGCAGATTTCATGCTAGCTGTCAATCCCATGACCCTGCGCGTTCAAAGAATTTATTCCAGCACCGATTACTGCGGTTTATTCACTCTCCTGCGACCCACATTACAGACAAATCTTTCTCACTCTCATCCCGGCGAGGAAAGGACGTGTGAATAGCGCATGAATACCAGCAGGCCTGGTGCACAAGCGAGAAAACAGTTATTTAACCCCTTTGACAGCGCCTAGCGGCAGAGGTCAGACTCCTGCGAGGACAAGTAGCGAGGGAGAGTAGTACGACCCGGCGCTTGTCATTCGGAACCAGAAAAACGGGCCGGGGGGGACAGTACAGGATAGTTCAGCGGACGAAAAGGAAATCCGCGGCAGCGGAGAGATGCTAAGAAAAATTGCACCTTAGCAACGCAGGCAGCGTCCCTTCAATCAGTTGTACATCCACACCTATTTCAGGACAGGGGCAGACGTCCTGGGTTGTACTCTACGGAAACTATCATCCCTCTGAGTCTCCTCTTAGGAAAACCGATGTCATTGTAACCAAATCTAGAAAGCGCAAGTCCCCCCTTCCGAAAATCTCCCCCTCAGACTTCCCCCATTCTCCCCGGTACTTCCGGTACCGAGTCGCCCCGCAGCCGCCGGACACAGTGATGCCTGACCACCTGCTGCCCGCCCCGCGACAGGACAGCGTTGCCAGCCCTCTGCTCCAAAACCATGGTCCCCACTGGCAATGGCGCCCCCCGCTGCCAGCGGACCACTCGTCGGTTAATGGCCACTCCACGCCATCTGTCACAGCATACATGCTCCAGCCATGGCGACACTCACGCACCCCCGAATACCGTCTGCTCCCGATCACAGTACCGTAACGCACTCCACACTCCCATACAATCGAAGAATCCCCCCTCGCACTCACTCGCGCTACCACACAAGGTCACAGGCTGCCACTCCCCCCAAGAGCTCACGGCTTCTGACCCTGCCCTCCCGCCGGTACAGGATTTGTGACACTTCCCCCCCAAAGAAAGCTCCCGGCTCGACCCTGCATCCCACGGTTTTTTTCCCGGTCTACAACCCGGGGGGGGGGTATTGGTTAAACCCGCGCTGCTGGGCCTGCTGGAACTCCCGGCTCCGACTCCCCTCCTCCGTCCCGCGGTCCCGACTCTACCCCTTCCCTCCCCAAACCCTCACTCCGTGCCTGAAACTGCCCGCCACCGCCCGCAGGACAAGGCAGCACTTACCAAGAGCCAAGACCATGAAAGGTAATGGTATTTTTATTTTATATTTGCATATTAGATATATATATGTGTGGTCATGTTATGTATATGCTTGTGTGTATATATGAATATGTGTGTATATGTGCTGTGTATATAGAATATGTGTGTGGCTGTGTCGTCGTTATATATATATTATATATAGATATATATTATAGTATATGTGTTGTATATTTTGCTATATGTATGTGCAGTGTGCTTGTATATGCTTGTAACATATGTTTGTATTGTGGTATATAATATGCGTTATTTGTAATATTTATCGGGATTCTATTTGTACTACATGGAGATATGCTGTATGCCTTTTATAGTTAAATGAATGTATGCGTATCTATCTTATTCTACATGGCGGTACGCTTGTATGCAGTTTATTTCTAAATTGGCAGTCATGCCGTATTTTGGACATTTTATACTACATGGAGGTACTCTGTAGATATTATAAATTAATGGCGGCCACGCTGTTATATATCTGATACTATATGGCAGTATATGCTGTGAGCAAATTTTATATTACCATGGAGGTGCGTACGCTGATATGATTCTATACTTATACTACATGACGGTACGCTGTATGCATTTTATACTACATGGCGGTACGCTGTATGCATTTTATACTACATGGCGGTACGCTGTATGCATTTTATACTACATGGTGGTACTCTCTATGCATTTATACTACATGGTGATATTCTGTATGCATTGTATACTACATGGCGGAATGCGGTATGCATTTTATACTACATGGTGATATTCTGTATGCATTTTATACTACATGGCAGTACACTGTATGCATTTTATACTACATGGCAGTACACTGTATGCATTTTATACTACATGGCAGTACACTGTATGTATTTTATTTTACATGGTGGTACGCTGTGTGCATTTTATACTACATGGCAGTACACTGTATGCATTTTATACTACATGGCAGTACGCTGTATGCATTTTATACTACATGGCAGTACACTGTATGCATTTTATACTACATGGCAGTACACTGTATGCATTTTATACTACATGGCAGTACGCTGTATGCATTTTATACTACATGGCAGTACACTGTATGTATTTTATTTTACATGGTGGTACGCTGTGTGCATTTTATACTGCATGGCAGTACGAAACGCTTTATCTATCTTATACTATATGGTGGCACGCTGTAGGCATTTTGCAATTTTACACCAAACCAATATGATGGATCTGGTCCTGACATTCCCTGATATATACGTGTGAAATCCACGTAGTTTATACAGCGATTTTCGCTGAAATTATGCTGTCAGTTGTGGGGTATCTGTATAACGCACATTGCAATACCTTTTGGGGCTATAGGTTACAGCCAGATTTACTTATCAAATCCACGTAGTTTATATAGTGATTTTCTCTGAAATTACACTGTCAGTTGTGGGGTATCTGTATAACGCACATTAAAATTCCTTTTTTGGGGCTATCGTTTACAGCCAGATTTACATGTCAAATCCACGTAGTTTATACAGGGATTTTCACTGAAGTTACACTGTCAGTTGTGGGGTATCTGTATAATGCACATTGCCATTCCTTTTTGGGGCTATAGTTTACAGCCAGAATTACGTGTCAAATCCACGTAGTTTATACAGTGATTTTCACTGAAATTACACTGTCAGTTGTGGGGTATCTGTATAACGCACATTGCAATAGCTTTTTGGGCTATATTTTACAGCCAGATTTACGTGTGATCCACATAGTTTATACAGTGATTTTTGCTGAAATTACACTGTCAGTTGTGGGGTATCTGTATAATGCACATTGCCATACCATTTTGGGGCTACAGTTTACAGCCAGATTTACTTGTCAAATCCACATAGTTTATACAGTGATTTACGCTGAAATTACAGTGTCAGTTGTGGGGTATCTGTATAACGCACATTGAAAAAACTTTTTGGGGCTATATTTTACAGCCAGATTTACGTTTCAAATCCACATAGTTTATACAGTGATTTTTGCTGAAATTACACTGTCAGTTGTAGGGTATCTGTATAACACACATTACCATATCTTTTTGGGGCTATAGTTTATAGCCATTATTATGTGTGAAATCCACGGAGTTTATACAGCGATTTTTGCTGAAATTACGCTGTCAGTTGTGGGGTATTTGTATAATGCACATTGCCATTCCTTTTTGGGGCTCTAGTTTGCAGCTAGATTTACGTGTTAAATCCACGTAGTTTATACAGTGATTTTCTCTGAAATTACAGTGTCAGTTGTGGGGTATCTGTATCACACACATTGCCATACCTTTTTGGGCTATATTTTAAAGCCAGATTTACGTGTCAAATCCACATAGTTTATACAGTGATTTTTACCGAAATTACACTGTCAGTTGTGGGATATCTGTATAAAGCACATTGCCATACCTTTTCGGGGCTATAGTTACAGCCAGATTTACTCGTCAAATCCATGTAGTTTATACAGTGATTTTCACTGAAATTACAGTGTCAGTTGTGGGGTATCTGTATAGCAGACATTGCCATACCTTTTTGGGGCTATAGTTTACAGTCAGAATTTCGTGTCAAATCCACGTAGTTTATACAGAGATTTTCGCTAAAATTACACTGTCAGTTGTGGGGTATCTGTGTAACGCAGATTGCCATCCTTTTTGGGGCTATATTTTACAGCCAGTATTACGTGTCAAATCCACGTAGTTTATACAGTGATTTTCGCTGAAATTACAGTGTCAGTTGTGGGTTGTCTGTATAATGCAGATTGCCATCCCTTTTGGGGCTATAGTTTATAGCCAGTATTATGTGTCAAATCCACGTAGCTACACAGTGATTTTCGCTGAAATTACACTGTCAGTTGTGGGGTATCTGTATAACGCACATTGCCATACCTTTTTGGAGCTATAGTTTACAGCCAGATTTACGAGTCAAATCCACATAGTTTATACAGTGATATTTGCTGAAATTACACTGTCAGTTGTGGGGTATCTGTATAACGCAGATTGCCATTCCTTTTTGGGGCTATAGTCTATAGCCAGTATTACGTGTCAAATCCACGTAGTTTATACAGTGATTTTTCACTGAAATTACACTGTCAGTTGTGGGGTATCTGTATAACGCACATTGAAATACCTTTTTGGGGGCTATAGTTTATAGCCAGTATTACGCTTTAAATCCACGTAGTTTATACAGTGATTTTCGCTGAAATTACACTGTCAGTTGGCATCTGTATAACGCACATTGCCATACCATTTTGGGGGCTATAGTTTATGGGGCGCCGTTTGTTCACAATGTATTCTGTGCAACAAAATGTGTTTAGTGGCACAAAATTAATTTTGTGATTACAGAATTCATACTATGGACACAGAATTCAATGTTGTCATCACGAAATCTGTTTTGTGCTTACAAAAGTAATATTTATCGACCCAAATTGCCTTTTGTCATTACAAAAATCATTTTTGTGTGCACAAAATCAATTAGACTTTCACAGAATGCACAAAAATAATTTTGTGATGCAGTTTATTTTGTGTGAACAGAATGTATTTTGTGTCACAAAATATAATTGTTTGACTACAAAATGCCATTTTGTTGCACAAAATACGATTTTGTGTCACACACAATATTATTTTGTCATACAGAATACATTTTGTCTCACAAAATGTATTCTGTAACAAAGAATTCATTTTGTCTCACAAAATGCATCTTGTCATACAAAATTCACAAAATGTATTCTGTCACACAGAATTAAATTTGTCTCACAAAATTCACAAAATGTATTTTGTAACACAGAATTATTGTTGTCTCACAAAATGCATTCTGTCAAACAAAATGCATTCAGTCACACAGAATTAGTTTTGTCACACAAAATGCATTTTGGCATACAATACTCACAAAATGTATTCTGTAACACAGAATTAATTTTGTCTCACAAAATGCATTCTGTCACATAGAATATATTCTGTCACACAAAATGCATTTTGTCATACAAAATTCACAAAATGTATTCTATAACACAGAATTAATTCTGTCACACAAAATGCATTTTGTCATACAAAATTCACAAAATTCATTCTGTCACACAGAATTAATTTTGTCTCACAAAATGCATTCTGTCACACAAAATTCACAAAATTCATTCTGTCACACAGAATAAATTTTGTCAGACAAAATGCATTTTGTCATACAATATTCACAAAATGTATTCTGTAAAACAGAATTAATTTTGTCTCACAAAATGCATTCTGTCACATAGAATTTATTCTGTCACACAAAATGCATTTTGTCATACAAAATTCACAAAATGTATTCTGTAACACAGAATTAATTCTGTCACACAAAATGCATTTTGTCATACAAAATTCACAAAATGTATTCTGTCACACAGAATTAATTCTGTCTCACAAAATGCATTCTGTCACTGTGAAATTATTTGTTGCATCAAAAAGTTAGTAAATACAAAATTACCAAATAAATGAAGTAATTAACCCCTTTCTAATACAGCGTTGGCTCCCGGCGATTAGCGCTCAGCACTGTTCTAGTATGGCGCAAGTGCACCAGGGCTATCCCGTGCCACCACGTCACGTGATGTGGTGACATCACGATGGGATGCAGGTGACTGAGGCAGGAGAACCTCCAGCCAACGTCACCCGACCAATCGGATCAGTCCCGCCCTCTGATCGCTGCGATTGGCCAGTCAATCCTGACTGGCCAATTGCAGCGTTTTTTGGCTAAAAAACGTGTTTTTAGCTCCTTCCTCTAGCGGCACCATTCTGGTTTGGTACCGCTGGAGAGATGAGCAGAGCGTTACTGTGTGCACCAAAACACATTTTTCCTATCTTATCCCTATTGATCCCTCTCTGTTCCCTGCTGCATCCTGTGTGTTCCCTGTGTAATCACAACGCGTGATCACACTTGTCCTCCGTTTTTCCCATCTCCTGTCTGTCCCTTCTGAACCCAAACGCACTTTTCAGTGCGCTGTGGTAGCGTTGTTCTGCACTGGACGCACTTTTCTGTGCGCCGTGTGAATAGCAGTATCTTTAGCGGTAGTTAGGTTGTCTTAGGGCAAGCTAGGTGAATCTGTAGCGCCATTTTGCGCGGTGCACATAGGTTTTTTCTGGTCCCTGGTATTATTTTTTTCCAGAGCACCGTAGGTGTACCCGGAGTTGGGTGCACTTATCTATTTTTTCTGTGTGCCATCTGTGCGGCTTGTCCGTGTACGTTCTCTAGTTTTTTTCTGGTGCACACTTATTTATTTTATTTATGCAGTGTCTCAGAAGACGTACACCATGCTGGAGACATACAACATGCCGGCCTCTGACACAGAGGCAGCTAGTGGGGATGATGTCCCCTTTTACCGATCATCATCCTCCTGCTTATCTTCCAGTGACCTGGAAGGACCCCGAGAAGGCGCCGTAGGGTTCCTGTGCCTGGGACCTCTGCGATTGATGTGCCTGGGACCTCTGCGATTGATTCTGTCACACAAAATGCATTTTGTCATACAAAATTCACAAAATTTATTCTGTCACACAGAATTAATTTTGTCTCACAAAATGCATTCTGTCACACAAAATGCATTTTGTCATACAAAATTCACAAAATGTATTCTGTAACACAGAATTAATTTTGTCACACAAAATGCATTTTGTCATACAAAATTCACAAAATGCATTCTGTCACACAGAATTAATTTTGTCACACAAAATGCATTTTGTCATACAAAATTCACAAAATGTATTCCGTTACACAGAATTAATTCTGTCTCACAAAATGCATTCTTTCACTGTGAAATTTTTTGTTGCATCAAAAAGTTAGTAAATACAAAATTACCAAATAAATGAAGTAATTAACCCCTTGCTAATACGGCGCTGGCTCCCGGCGATTAGCGCTCAGCACTGTTCCAGTATGGCGCAAGTGCACCAGGGCTATCCCGTGCCATTAAGTCACGTGATGTGGTGACATCACGATGGGATGCAGGTGACTGAGGCAGGAGAACCTCCAGCCAACGTCACCCAACTAATCGGATCAGTCCCGCTCGCTGATCGCTGCAATTGTTTTTAGCTCCTTCCTCTAGCGGCACCATTTTGGTTTGGTACCGCTGGAGAGATGAGCAGAGCGTTACTGTGTGCACCAAAACACATTTTTCCTATCTTATCCCTATTGATCCCTATCTGTTCCCTCCTGCATCCTTTGTTTTCCCTGTGTGATCACCATGCGTGATCACACTTGTCCTCCGTTTTTCCCATCTCCTGTCTGTCCCTTCTGAACCCAAACGCACTTTTCAGTGCGCTGTGTTAGCGTTGTTCTGCACTGGACGCACTTTTCAGTGCGCCGTGTGAATAGCGCTGCATAGTATCTTTAGCGGTAGTTAGGTTGTCTTAGGGCAAGCTAGGTGCATCTGTAGCGCAATTTTGCACGTTGCACATAGGTTTTTTTTGGTGCCTGGTATTATTTTTTTCCGGAGCGCCGTAGGTGTACCCGTAGTTGGGTGCACTTATCTATTTTTTGTGTGTGCCATCTGTGCGGCTTGTCTGTGTACGTTCTCTAGTTTTTTTCTGGTGCACACTTATTTATTTGCGTGCAATGTCTCAGAAGACGTGCGCCGTGCTGGTGACATACAACATGCCGGCCTCTGACCCCGAGTCAGGTAGTGGGGGTGATGTCCCCTTTTACCGATCATCATCCTCCTGCTCATCTTCCAGGGACCTGGAAGGACCTCCGAGAAGGCGCCGTAGGGTTCCTGTGCCTGGGACTTCTGCGATTAACGTGTCTGCGGCTGACCCCACATGGGTAGCCCCAGATAATTATACCCCTCAGGTCCCCGACTTTTTGGGCCAACCTGGAATTAAATTTGACACGGCAGGGCTCAGAGCTGTGGACTTTTTAAAGTTTTCTTTTTGATGAGGAGCTGTTGAATTTAATTGTAGTCCAGACCAATCTATACGCTACGCAGCATATGCCCAAAACTCCTCATCATTTTATGCACAACCCTACAGGTGGACCCCTGTCACTGCAGCAGAGATGGAGAAGTATTGGGGCATAATAGTTCTTATGGGGATTATAAAGAAGACATCGATCAGGGACTCCTGGAGTGCAGACATTCTGTACCACACCCCCATGTTCCGCATGGCAATGAGCAGGATGCGCTTTGAAGCCATCCATAAGTTTTTGCACTACACTGACAACACACAGTGCCCACCCAGAGACGACCCCAGTTATGATCGTTTATTTAAGGTCAGGCCCATATTAGATCATTTTAGTGCCAAGTTTGCCCAGGCAGATACCCCCACCAAACATGTGAGCATAGACGAGTCCCTGGTACAATGCAAATTCAATTCTGACCAATCACAATCCTTGTAATATAAACAATGTAATCTCTAAGGGGGAAAGGGAAATGCACATTTGTTATAGCCTTTCTAGGAACGGTTTAAGGCTACATTCACTCGAAGGTATGGAGGACGTATATACAGCCGATGTATATACTGCACATATATACGTTCCCCATACATTTCAAACGCCTCACGGCGCCATACGGGAGCAGTCTGTGCGGCATTGTAATGTTCCATAGTCCGTAGAAAGCAAGGACAGGTGCTATCTTTCTCCGGAATACGGTGCTGTGTATTCCTATGGAGAGGGGCAGACGCCAGCGCTCATCCCCCGCTCCTCTCCCCGGCACCGATGTATGCCCCCGTAATACAGTACTAGGGTACAGTGGGCATGCATCGTGTGCATGTAGCCTAACCCTTTTAACTAGGGTCAACTAGGAGGAAGCGGATCCACACTGACAACTAGGAGTGAGAGGATCCACACTGACAACTAGGAGATTTTGTCATACAAAATTCACAAAATGTATTCTGTAACACAGAATTAATTTTGTCACACAAAATGCTTTTTGTCATACAAAATTCACAAAATGTATTCTGTCACACAGAATTAATTCTGTCTCACAAAATGCATTCTTTCACTGTGAAATTTTTTGTTGCATCAAAAAGTTAGTAAATACAAAATTACCAAATAAATGAAGTAATTAACCCCTTGCTAATACGGCGCTGGCTCCCGGCGATTAGCGCTCAGCACTGTTCTAGTATGGTGCAAGTGCACCAGGGCTATCCCGTGCCACCAAGTCACGTGATGTGGTGACATCACGATTGGATGCAGGTGACTGAGGCAGGAGAACCTCCAGCCAATGTCACCCAACCAATCGGATCAGTCCCGCCCGCTGATCGCTGCGATTGCACCGTTTTTGGGCCAAAAAACGTGTTTTTAGCTCCTTCCTCTAGCGGCACCATTCTGGTTTGGTACCGCTGGAGAGATGAGCAGAGCCTTACTGTGTGCACCAAAACACATTTTTCCTATCTTATCTCTATTGATCCCTATCTGTTCCCTCCTGCATCCTTTGTTTTCCCTGTGTGATCACCATGCGTGATCACACTTGTCCTCCGTTTTTCCCATCTCCTGTCTGTCCCTTCTGAACCCAAACGCACTTTTCAGTGCGCTGTGTTAGCGTTGTTCTGCACTGGATGCACTTTTCAGTGTGCTGTGTGAATAGCGGTATCTTTAGTGGTAGTTAGGTTGTCTTAGGGCAGCTAGGTGCATCTGTAGCGCAATTTTGCACGTTGCACATAGGGTTTTTTTTGGTGCCAGGTATTATTTTTTTCTGGAGCGCCGTAGGTGTACCAGTAGTAGGGTGCACTTATCTATTTTTTGTGTGTGCCATCTGTGCGGTTTGTCTGTGTACGTTCTCTAGTTTTTTTTCTGGTGCACATTCTTATTTATTTGCGTGCAGTGTCTCAGAAGACGAGCACCGTGCTGGAGACATACAATATACCGGCCTCAGACCCCGAGTCAGCTAGTGGGGATGATGTCCCCTTTTACCTATCATCATCCTCCTGCTCATCTTCCAGTGACCTGGAAGGACCTCCGAGAAGGTGCCGTAGGGTTCCTGTGCCTGGGACTTCTGCAGGAGAAGCGTCTGGGGCTTCCACTGACCCCACATGGGTAGCCCCAGATAATTATACCCCTCAGGTCCCTGACTTTTTGGGCCAACCTGGAATTAAATTTGACACGGCAGGGCTCAGAGCTGCGGACTTTTTAAAGTTTTCTTTTTGATGAGGAGCTGTTGAATTTAATTGTAGTCCAGACAAATCTCTATGCTGCACAGCATATGCCCAAAACCCCACTTCATTTTATGCACAACCCTACAGGTGGACCCCTGTCACTGCAGCAGAGATGCACAAGTATTGGGGCATAATACTTCTTATGGGGATTATAAAGAAGCCATCAATCAGGGACTCCTGGAGTCCAGACATTCTGTACCACACCCAGATGTCCAGCATGGCGATGAGCAGGATGCGCTCTGAAGCCATCCATAAGTTTATGCACTACACTGACAACACACAGTGCCCACCCAGAGGTGACCCCAGTTATGATCGTTTATTTAAGGTCAGGCCCATATTAGATCATTTTAGTGCCAAGTTTGCCCAGGCATATACCCCCCCCAAACATGTGAGCATAGACGAGTCCCTGGTACAATGCAAATTCAATGCTGACCAATCACAATCCTTGTAATATAAACAATGTAATCTCTAGGGGGGAAAGGGAAATGCACACTTGTTATAACCTTTCTAGGAACGGTTTAAGGCTACATTCACTGGAAGGTATGGAGGACGTATATACAGCCGATGTATATACGGCACATATATACGTTCCCCATACATTTCAAACGCCTCACGGCGCCATACGGGAGCAGTCTGTGCGGTATTGTAATGTTCCATAGTCCATAGAAAGCAAGGACAGGTCCTATCTTTCTCCGGAATACGGTGCTGTGTATTCCTATAGAGAGAGGCGGTCCCCAGCGCTCATCCCCTGCTCCTCTCCCTGGCACCGATGTATGCCCCCGTAATACAGTACTAGGGTACAGCGGGCATGCATCGTGTGCATGTAGCCTAACCCTTTTACTGCCAATGGTCAACTAGGAGGAAGCGGATCCACACTGACAACTAGGAGTGAGAGGATCCACATTGACAACTAGGAGTGAGAGGATCCACACTGACAACTAGGAGTGAGAGGATCCACACTGACAACTAGGACTGAGAGGATCCATCCTGACAACTAGGAGTGAGAGGATCCACGCTGACAACTAGGAGTGAGAGGATCCACGCTGACAACTAGGAGTGACAGGATCCACACTGACAACTAGGAGTGAGAGGATCCACGCTGACAACTAGTAGTGAGAGGATCCATTTAGAGATAAGTCACTCGGGGACAGCTATTACTGGTCTGGGTCGTATTCTTTGTAATCTGCTAATGTGATACCAAGTATTAAATATATAAATACAGGATTTTGGCCTATTTTTTGGGGGGGTCTGTGTATGTTTCTATTGAAGCACGATCTTTTTTCTGGGGGGTATGCTATGGTGATACATGCGTGTCCGTGCACTCCGCACTTTTATGGCGGCCGTATTCTGGCTGAGATTCGTTAAAGGAAACCTACCATAATAGAACTACCTAAAAAGATCTTTATCAAGGGGAGGGGAGGCATATAGCAGAGCTGACTGTGTGTGTGAGATGTAGCAGGGCTGAGAGTGTCATTGGGGAGGATTTATCGAGCTGTCTAAAAGTCAGAATATTCCTATCACAGCTCCCCTTTAAAATATTCATGAGCACTGGTGAAATGAAAGCTGAGCTGTAATTGGTTGCCCTGGGCAACTAGGAATATTCTGACTTTTAGACAGCTTGATAAATCAGCCCCATTGTGTGTAATAGGCATCTCATGGATCTCATCATCTCTGATCAGTCTCATCTCTTTCTATGTGTCAGATACTAGTGAATGTTCAGAAGGTAAATGAAAGTGTAGATAAACCCTGTAACCTTATAATCTAAGCACATTGTGAGCTCACAGCACAGAGGAATCATGAAGTGTCTGCTCAGAGAGTCCCCGACGCACTTTTCAGTGCGCTGTGTTAGCGTTGTTCTGCACTGGACGCACTTTTCAGTGCGCTGTGGTAGCGTTGTTCTGCACTGGACGCACTTTTCAGTGCGCTGTGTTAGCGTTGTTCTGCACTGGACGCACTTTTCAGTGCGCCGTGTGAATAGCGGTATCTTTAGCGGTAGTTAGTTTGTCTTAGGGCAAGCTCGATGCATCTGTAGCGCAATTTTGCACGGTGCACATAGGTTTTTTTTTGTGCCTGGTATTATTTTTTTTCTGGAGCACCGCAGGTGTACCCGTAGTTGTGTGCCCTTATCTATTTTTTGTGTGTGCCATCTGTGCGGCTTGTCCATGTACGTTCTCTAGTTTTTTTCTGGTGCACACTTATTTATTTGTGTGCAGTGTCTCAGAAGACGTACACCGTGCTGGAGACATACAACATGCGGCCTCTGACCATCATCCTCCTGCTCATTTTCCAGTGACCTGGAAGGACCCCGAGAAGGCGCCGTAGGGTTCCTGTGCCTGGGACTTCTGCGATTAACGTGTCTGCGGCTTCCACTGACCCCCACATAATTATACCCCTCAGGTCCCCGACTTTTTGGGCCAACCTGGAATTAAATTTGACCCGGCCGGGCTCAGAGCTGTGGACTTTTTAAAGTTTTCTTTTTGATGAGGAGCTGTTGAATTTAATTGTAGTCCAGACCAATCTCTACGCTGCACAGCATATGCCCAAACCCCCACTTCATTTTATGCACAACCCTAGAGGTGGACCCCTGTCACTGCAGCAGAGATGGAGAAGTATTGGGGCATAATAGTTCTTATGGGGATTATAAAGAAGCCATCGATCAGGGACTCCTGGAGTGCAGACATTCTGTACCACACCCAGATGTCCAGCATGGCAATGAGCAGGATGCGCTCTGAAGTCATCCATAGGTTTATGCACTACACCTACAACACACAGTGCCCACCCAGAGATGACCCCAGTTATGATCGGTTATTTAAGGTCAGGCCCATATTAGATCATTTTAGTGCCAAGTTTGCCCGGGCATATACCCCCGCCAAACATGTGAGCATAGACGAGTCCCTGGTACAATGCAAATTCAATTCTGACCAATCACAATCCTTGTAATATAAACAATGTAATCTCTAGGGGGGAAAGGGAAATGCACATTTGTTATAGCCTTTCTAGGAACGGTTTAAGGCTACATTCAATCGAAGGTAAGGAGGACGTATATACAGCCGATGTATATACAGCACATATATACGTTCCCCATACATTTCAAACTCCTCACGGCGCCATACAGGAGCAGTCTGTGCGGCATTGTAACGTTCCATAGTCCATAGAAAGCAAGGACAGGTCCTATCTTTCTCCGGAATACGGTGCTGTGTATTCCTATGGAGAGGGGCTATGGGGCAGCGCTCATCTCACGCTCCTCTCCCCGGCACCGATGTATGCCCCCGTAATACAGTACTAGGGTACAGCGGGCATACATTGTGTGCATGTAGCCTCACCCTTTTACTGCCAATGGTCAACTAGGAGGAAGCGGATCCACACTGATAACTAGGAGTGAGAGGATCCACACTGACAACTAGGAGTGAGAGGATCCACGCTGACAACTAGGAGTTAAAGGAGGATCCACGCTGACAACTAGGAATATTCTGACTTTTAGACAGCTTGATAAATCAGCCCCATTGTGTGTAATATGCATCTCATGGATCTCATCATCTCTGATCTGCCTCATCTCTTTCTATGTGTCAGATACTAGTGAATGCTCAGAAGGTAAATGAAAGTGTAGATAAACCCTGTACCCTTATAATCTAAGCACATTGTGATCTCACAGGAACTCACAGCACAGAGGACTCATGAAGTGTCTGCTCAGAGAGTCCCCGCTCACAGCACAGAGGGATCATGAAGTGTCTGCTCAGAGAGTCCACGCTCACAGCACAGAGGAATCATGAAGTGTCTGCTCAGAGAGTCCCCGCTCACAGCACAGAGGGATCATGAAGTGTCTGCTCAGAGAGTCCCCGCTCACAGCACAGAGGAATCATGAAGTGTCCGCTCACGCTCTTGGATCTTACACCGACCATCACTGAGTGATAAAACACCAATAACACTGCAACATTGTACAGGAAGGGGTTATAAATGATCTTTATTGTGTGACATCACAAAGGGGGTTGAAAATGAAGAACTTTTCATGTACCATCTACTCATCTACCTCTTATATCCAACATTCTGAGATTGATGTTTTTATGGCTGCAGCCCCACAGGGGATCGCGACACTTCTGGTGGCCTTGTACCTTCATGGGGATCACGACACGTCTGGTGGCCTTGTCCCTCCGTGGGGACCACGACACGTCTGGTGGCCTTGTCCCTCCGTGGGGACCACGACACGTCTGGTGGCCTTGTCACCCAGAACTATCTGCAGGACACATGGATTGCTGCTAATTGGTGACCCCCCCACATTGGGGGTCAGTGTCTTGGCTGCCCCATATCATAGAGCGGCGAGGGCTCCCCCTGAGCAGGTAGGAGCAGGCTTACAGCATTCAGTCCTGTTTCTGCAGGAGGCTCCAGGGTGGTCCCCGGACGCTTTGTCCCGGTCACATATCCGCATGTTTGGTTTGCGTCTTCTCAGGCTTCGGATTTCTTCCTTCCCTTCCACAGACCATCTATTACCCTGCAGCCTGGGACAGAGGACATGGAGCAGGGTTAGTGCCTTGTGGGTCACATCTGGTCTCCTCGGCCCTCTGGGCTGTTCCCCACCAAATTTATTTTGGACTAATTTATAATAAAACCTTATGCATTGGGCTGCCGAGGCTTTACTGCTCACTTATTATTAGCCAAAATATTAATCATATTTATCATACACCGGCGTATCATAGTTTATTTCTAGGTCAGGTCCTACCCCGCCACACGCCCCCTGCACGTCCCTTTCATGCCCCCCTGCAAATCCCCTTCATGCCCCCCTGCACGCCACCCTTCATGCCCCCTGCACGCCCCCTTCATGCCCCCTGCACGCCCCCTTCATGCTTCCTGCACGCCCCCTTCATGCCCCCTGCACGCCCCCTTCATGCCCCTGCACGCCCCCTCATCCTCATAGACTGTAATCTCCCTGTGTCCTCCTCATCCTCATAGACTGTAAGCTCTTGTGTCACCTCCTCATCCTCATAGACTGTAAGCTCTTGTGCCCCCCCCCCTCCTCATCCTCATAGACTGTAAGCTCTTGTGTCACCCCTCATCCTCATAGACTGTAAGCTCTTGTGTCACCCCCTCATCCTCATAGACTGTAAGCTCTTGTGTCCCCCCTCATCCTCATAGACTGTAAGCTCTTGTGTCACCCTCTCATCCTCATAGACTGTAAGCTCTTGTGTCCCCCCTCATCCTCGAATAACGAGTACCCGAGCATTTTAGTGCTCGCTCATCTCTAGTGATGACACATGTCAGCATATAAACAAGCAGTAATATTTTTCCAATTTAAACGTATAAAAAACAGGACTTATCGGATCTAGGAGCAGAAATTTACATCAATCTGTTACTTTGGCTAGGAGTTATTCATTTATCAAACATAATAACTAAACAACGATTTCAGGTGTATTATCATGTTACACAGAATCCTATCAGTACAGAGGCCTATGAATGGGCAGTCAGGAACTGCATTAAGCTTATGAAGTATTTGGCCTCACTACTAGGGATTGCAATCAAACATATTCGCCTAAGTATTAACACCTTTCTAGCGATGATCCTAAGAATCCATAACGAAAAAACCAACCAATAATAGAGACACAAGGGTACCACTCATACTCACAATAATGACAAACAACATGTACACAAAGAGAAAAGATTCTTCCCAGCCAGTTGGGTGACCACTTCACCCTTCCTCACGCCCCAACTCCTCTGCCCAGAAACGGTCCCACTGGTCCCATATCTTATCAAATGCCAGAATGCGGTTGACCAAAGAAGGAGTTAGGGATTCCATTGTGCGAATACCCCTCACTCTGGAGAGAAGGTCAATGCGAGAGGGGGGGCCTGTCTCTTCCAAAATTGTGATATCAGGCACCTGGCTGCAGTAGTATACACATTTTGGTGGTTGTCTTGGCCAGGGGCTGGGGAGAGACATTCAGTAGGTAGAATAGAGGGGAAAGTGGGGTGTCTACCATTGTGACCGCTTGGACGAGGGCCTTCACTTCTTGCCAGAAAGGCTGTATGAATGGACAGCTCCAAAAGATGTGCTGAAGGGTCCCACCAGCGAGGCCACAACGCCAGCAGTTGTCAGGTGTGTCAGGGAACAATCTATGTAGCAAAGAGGGTTTATGGTACGACTGCATCATTAGCTTGTACTGGTTCTCCTTGTTCGTGGCACAACGAGATGTCTCCGCAGCCCTCCGCCAAATCAACTGCCAAGTCTCCTGTGATATCGTCTCCCCCACTATGGCCTCCCACTTGGTCATGTATGGATGTGCGATCAGCTCTTCTGGATCCGGGTGCAATAATACCATATAAATGTCTGATATAAGACCAGCCGTTTGAGTGGCATTTTTACAAATATGCTCAAAAACCGTAGGCACCGAGACCATCTCAGATTGCAACAGGTGCCTAACCCGCATATAGTATAGATTGGCAGAGGGTGGGAGGTTGAACTTATCCCGCAGGGCCTCAAAGGGCAAAATCTTCCTATCCCTGTAGTCCACAATGTCTGCAAATCTGAATAATCCCTTCTCATGCCAGGGCTTGGAATCCTGCATAGCCCCTGCACACTGCAAGGAAGGGGTATGTAAAAAAGACTGCATCGGAGAACACTGTGACACCAAGGCGAATTTGTTCATACAAGCTTTCCAGACTCTGATGGTGAAGGCAATGGGACCTAGCAAAGAGCTTCTTGGACCAGAGGTAGGAGTTGGGGTGGAATAACCACAATTTTTCAATCTCCATCCACTTGGAGAATGCCCACAAAGTGGACCAGGCTGGAATGCGTCTCAGGTGGGTCGCCCAATAATACTTAGTGATATCCGGCACTGACAAGCCTCCCCTAGACTTGTGGGACAGCAGGACTGACTTGGAAACCCTATGTCTCTTTTTGGCCGATATGAAATGCAAGATTATTGCCTGCAGAGATCGCAGGGCGCTTAGCGGAATCGACACTGGTAACGTGTCGAAGCCATAGAGCAACTTAGGCAAGATGGTCATTTTGACCGCTGCTATCCTGTGCATAGAGGGAGCCATATGAAGGATTCAGTAATATCCCCAAATATTTAATAGCGTCCGTTTTCCAGTTGTATTTAAAGGATAGCTTGAGGTTGTCCACTAACGGTTGCGGTAAATTAAGCAGCAGAGCCTCCGTCTTAGTAGTGTTGACCTTGTATCCAGATAAGCGCCCGTATTGTACCAGCCGCGCTTGCAAATTGGGCAGAGAGACAAGGGGCTGAGTTACAGTAAGCAAAATATCGTCCGCGAAAAGCGCCAACTTGAATTCCTTATCCCGGAGTGTAATACCATGAATATTGGGGTCTTGCCTGATGATGGAAGCCAGGGGCTCTATGCATAGTATGAACAGAAGCGGGGATAGCGGGCAGCCCTGTCGCGTGCCATTCCATATCTGCAGAGGTGGGGAAGATGCGTGCGGGAGCTTGATTTGGGCTGCGGGGTGTGAGTATAGCCCTTTCAACGCCTGAAGAAAGGGGCCCCGTATACCGATTTGTTCTATGACCTGGAACATAAAGGGCCAACTAAGGCGGTCAAACGCCTTTTCCACGTCTAAGCTCAATACCAGAGCTTGATCCCCCCGTTTGTTAACCAGGTCAATAAGATCAATTGTTCTCCTAGTGTTGTCACCCCCCTGCCTACCAGGGACAAACCCAATCTGGTCTTTATGGATCAGGTGGGGGATCCACTGAATCAAACGATTGGCCAGTAATTTCGTAAATATTTTCAAATCTGTATTCAAGAGTGCTATTGGTCTGTAATTGGCACAATCAGTTGCGTCTTTCCCCGGTTTAGGGATCAGAGTAATGTATGAGTGAGTAAGGGTCTCAGGCAGGGGTTTGCCTTTGAGAAAGATGTTAAATAGCTTCGTCATGCGGGGCAACAACACATCAGAGAAAACTTGATAGTACAAGTATGTGAGCCCATCCAGGCCAGGGGACTTCCCATTGGGCATTTCCTTTATTACCTCTCCTATCTCATCTGGTGTTAGATCTGAGTTGAGGGCCTCTACAGCCTCCTGGGGTAGCCCTGGAAGGGAGCATGATTCTAAAAATTCAACCAAAGCTGCTTGTTTTTCTGTGACTCTCGTCTCGGGGCAAGGTATCTGGTAGGGAATATAGTTTGGCATAAAATTCATGGAAGCGTGATGCTATTGCTCTCACGTCATGAAGTAAGCCTCCTGCAGCATCCCGTATGACATGGGGAACATGATGATCACTCCTTTCCCTCAGCTGCCTTGCTAACAGGGAGTGCGGTTTATTGGCTTGTTCATAATATCTTTGTTTAGTGAACACAAGTAGTTTCTCCACTGCTTGCATTTGAATTTCCCGGAGCTGCTCCCTTCTCTCTGTCAACCGGCGTAAGCGACTCCCAGTGGGTTTAGCTAGCCTCTTGCTTGCCTATCTCCTTTTGCAGTTCCCTTTCCAAATGCAGCCTATTCTTTTTGAGTCTGGCCCCTTGCTCCATACAGTGTCCCCTAAAAACTGCTTTGTGGGCTTCCCAGATCATAGGGATGGAGGGTATGGATTCCTCATTAAATTGAAAATATTCTTTTAAGGCTGCAGTTAGCTCCTCCTTAATTAAGGGTTTTTAAGAAGGGACTCATTTAGGCGCCAGTGACAAGCCCTGACTGAAGAGAAATCCTCCCTTAGTGTCAAGTGTACTGGTGCATGATCTGACCAGGATATATCCCCCACCTCTGCAGATTGCATCAGCCTCAGTATTTGTATGTCTCCAAACCAGTAATCAATACGGGTGTGCATGCCATGCGGAGCCAAGTAGAAGGTAAAACAGCGGTCGCCCGGGTTGCCCACCCTCCATAAGTCATACAAGGCGAAACGTCGGATGACCCTGCAGAAGGCCGTCGAGATGGTGTTTTGAGATCTTGCAGGGGGTGCTGGGTTTATTGCTAAGCGGTCCATGGACTCAGAAAAAATTACATTAAAGTCGCCCCCCCAGCAGTAATGGCGCTAGCTGGAGTTTAGTCAATTTGTTCAGGACTTTGGTGACAAACCGAACCTGGGACTTATTGGGGGCATACAAATTGCATAAGAGGATTGGGGATCCAAACATTTTACCCTGGATGATAATGTATCGACCATTGGGATCCGAGGTCACTGTTTCCGGGACGATGGGACAAGAAGTAGAGAATAAAATCGCTACTCCCGCCTTTTTATTATCGGTGGAGGCCATATAGGAGACAGGGTACAGATGCCTCGCAAAATTAAGGTTCCCGGTGGTGTCAAAGTGCGTTTCCTGCAGGAAAACTACATCGGCTCTAGATCTTTTAAGCTCGTTAAGCGCGAAGCGATGCTTATGGGCCGAGTTGAGCCCCTTCACATTCAGTGTCAGGAACTGGACCATGGTGGATTAAACAGCTAATGCGTGGGATTAGTGCAGGTAGTGTCCCCTATGTGGATTTTACCTCAGAACAGACAGTCAGGAAGACAGGCACTCAATCAGGAACGACAGGGGAGGGAAAACAAGTAAATAGGACAAACCAGATAGGGAGGGAAAAAATAGAATGACAATCCTGAAACTAGAGAGAGGAGAACCCTCCTATCTCCAGTGTAGGTCTATTCCCCTGAACTTGGGGAGTACGGTCGGCTGATCCAGAATCCTTAACCACCTAAAAGCTAGGGGGGTAAGGTCTGAGCAGGACCCACTTACGGGGGGTAGTGTGGCCACAGAGACCTCTAAAGATCTATAAACAATTTGAAGCACAAGTCTATTACGACTTAAAGGACACCTGTCATCAGGTCTGTGTCACTAGTCCTGTCACCTCTACCTGTTGGAGCAGCTCACAAGGATCCCATCCCAGCCTTTATCTAGTTATTTCATACATTAATTATTGTAAAATCATCTATTCTTTATCATGTAAATGAGGCTGGTCACATGGTCAGAGGCAGTGATGTCACCCCTGTTACCCCTCCCCTCTCCTCCCCCTGCTCATGTCTGTGTGTAATGTATAGTAAAGCATGGCTAGTGTGAGTGCTGTACCTGCTGACATGCTGCATCCTCCTAATATACAGGTGAGAGACACAGACATCAGCTACACATGAATCTGACATGTTCTGCTGTAACATGGCTGCCTGGAGCTGCTGTATCTCTCCTAAACACACACATGCACACACAGGCTGCAGGGGGTGTGGCCACCAGCACCAGGAAGCACATCATTATACAGCCTTACACCATTATACAGGCTGTCAGTCATGCACCGGGGGGTGTGGCTGTGCCTCCCACTCATGAATATAGTGGACAGCTTGAATATGCTAATACTTCATTGGACATTTCACAGGTCATTTGCATACAGCTTTAGGACCTCATTGCTTAGGTTTACAGGCATGTAGAGGGACAATAAAGGCATAGAGGCAATGCTCTCTAATGGCAGTTTATGAAAATATATTTAGTTTAGGGGGGTTATTTTGCATGACGGGTTCTCTTTAAGAAAATGAGTTAAACAATAAATTACAATAAAACATTACACCGGGAGAAGCACCCCAGCGCCTTAGTGCACGTAAGTAGTTAACAAATTAAGAGAGGAAGAAACCCCCCTCCCCTGGACCAATATGGCACAAGAAGTTAACTGTAAAGGATATGCAGCAGGGCGGTCAATCGCCCTTAATCACGCGAGTCTCTAGAGGAGGTTGTATTTCGTGGTCTTCGTCGTTTCTGCTGAGGTTGGCTTACCATCCAGCCGCTGAAACCTCGGTGGAGGGAGGAGGTCCCAGTCATCCATCTTTGGAGTCGGGATGTCCCAGACATTTCAGAATTCCTGTAAATCTGCACTTGCAGATAGTGTGGTCGTGACTCCATCTTTGGTAGCCGATAGAGCAAATGGGAAGTTCCATCTGTAGGAGATCTCGTGCTTACGTAACACATTCAGCAACGGCCGCATAATCCTCCTCTTCTGAAGAGTAATTCCTGACAAGTCCTGATAGAGCTGCACCTCCTCGCCGTTGAAAGTGAAATCTCTTTTTCTTCTTGCCAGGGACATAATGCGCTCTTTTAGCTCAAAATCGTGAACACAGCAGATGATATCTCTTGGGTTCGCCCCCATCAATTTAGGCCTCAGTGCTCGGTGTGCTCTGTCCAGTTTGACTTGCATCTCCGGTTTCCCCAGCAGTGCAGAGAATAAGGCTTGGAGAGTGGAAAGGACATCCTCCTTGCCCTCAACTTCAGGGATGCCCCTCACCCGAATATTGTTGCGCCTGGATTGCACTGAAGTCGTCCTTTCAGCCACCCTCTTCAGATCATGTCTCAAACACAGAATGTCCTCTTTTAAACCTCCTATCTGCCCTGTGAGCTTTACAAGTGTGGCTGCATTATACTGCCCGCACGCAACACCTCTACCTGGGACTCCTGGGGCTGTACACTGTCCAGGCACTCTCTCTCCTCTGTGTCATCTCCTCTGTGTCTTCCTCCCCTCCAGACTGCATATCACTCAAGACAGCGTACCTGGACCCTGGTGAGGCTGCTTATGTCTGCTGCCGGTCCTCCGGATGGCCCTGCTGCTTTTTTCCTCCCAACTGTTCAGCTCGGGAAAATCTGCCTAGTTTAGCAGCAGTATCCATCTTGTGAGCCGCTATCCGCCGGCTTGTCTTCTGCCTGCAAGCGCTTGGGGACCGTCATTCTTTGCCACCCAGTGGAAGATTATGTCCCTGGTGTCTAGAGAGGTAATTCTACCGACCTCCAACGTCCGCTGGCGGGTAAACGGATAGTTTAGAGCAGTGATGGCGAACCTTTTAGAGACAGAGTGCCCAAACTACAACAAAGACCCGCTTATTTATCGGAAAGTGCCAACACAGAAATTTAATTTGTGATTTATACTCCCTTCTCTGTCACAGTTTTCACTGAGGACACCAATAAAGCAGAAAATAGTCCCAGGTAGCCCTGTCACTTTAAAATAGCTCTGTGCACAGCAAGTCCTGGGCCGTCTGGGTCTGCAGGAAGATACTTGGAGTCATCTCTGGTGATGGCCTGGGTGCCCACAGAAAGGACTCCGAGTGCCACCTCTGGCACCAGTGCCATAGGTTAGCCATCACTGGTTTAGAGGATACGAGCGGCAGAGCTCCGGCACTCTGCTTCCTCCTACATTCGCATTTATTAATAGTGAGGCAAGCTGCCAGAGCACGGTCTTTATAAATCTGGTGCACCGTGCGAGTGCCCATGGTGCATTGGCTGAGTGCACCAGTTTTTGTCTGTTTAACAGTGTGTGCCACAACTATGTCGGACTTCTGACATAAATATTGTGGCCAGTGCAAATGCCCCTGTAGGTGCACGTTCTTAAAAAAAATCTTTCAGTTGAAGGAAACCGTGTGACAATTCTGACCTGGCCACCCTTCCCTCCTTCCCACATGCTTCAACTGTCCTCCACGGGACATAATACAATTTAAAGCTGTTTAGCAAAACCCACACAAGACATTTCATTAAAGCAATACACCTTGTTTGACCCTTCATATGCTACCCCCTTATTGCAGAAAAGAGAGTTTCTCTCTAACACAGTTTAAATCTATTGCTAATTAGTAACCATTACATATCTGTCTTTCTTCATTCACAGAGTACCTGTGAGTTAGTGCAACACCCCAAACGTAGCTTTGCTTAGGACTCCAAAAAAGCAAAATAAGCTTTTTGTCTGACTGTGCACTGAAAATGACCTGCTTGCACATCTATTTATAAAGTGTTTGCGCCAGTATCATGTTGTGTCTGCACTATACCTGACATGCCACAAAATTCTGCACCTAAAGGGGCATTCAGGTGCAGGAGTTGGACCGTCCACTACATTTAATACAGCAACTCGACAGAATTGTGTTGCACACTCTACGTGAAAAGTGCACCCAAAAAAAGTTGAGCATTGCAGGGTGCACCATCTTAATGAACACCTACCTACCTTTTGATTACACTGGTGCACTTTGCACACTCCACAGGCAAAACGCACATAGTGCAGATTGCACTCCTTTTGAAAAATGTGGCCAGTATTTTTACCTTACACTATAAAACAGGCATAACAGTTTTATTTATGTAGATGCAGCAATGGTAATCAATGGTTTTTTCAAGTGCTGTATTTTTCAAGCCAGTCCAAGTGAATTCATAAATGCGATCCTTATTTCCTTCATGTCCAGGTCTTAGGCCCCTATCACACTTGCGTTTTTCACACGCATGCTCTGTGTGTGCTTTTGACATGCAGAACTTGCATTGCTCTCTGACCCATTATAATCAATATATGTTCCATATGAATGTTTGTACTCTGTAATGTAATATTATATTTGTATATGTCTCCTATGATTTGTAAAGCGCTATGAAATTTTATGGCGCAATATAAATAAAGATTATTATTATTATTATTATTATTAGGGTATGAACCCAATAAGATTCTTTTTTCTTCAGAAGGGTAACCCGGTCCCCTCAACTTTTTGGAGCTTCCAAATGTTCAGTAATGTGGTATTTGAAATGATGTCTAGACCCATGGAAGTGTGCTGGTATTGATAATAAGAGTTTTTTGTGCATATTGTGGATTTGTGTTTTGAGATTTGGTTTCATGCATGTTGAGTGGTTTCCCCAATGTCAAATAGATGATAAAAAGCTAGCCACATGTATAGAAACAATTTAATCTGGAAAAGATTACCTATGTGTGGATGTGTAAATGAGTTTCTTTTCTGGAAATTGGTGCATTGAACACAATGGGGATGCTAAGGGTTGCACGCTGCACTTTCGGCAGACTTTGCACCTTTTTCGGGGGTTTGCACATTTTGGACAGGTATTTAACAGGTATCTGCGCTGCGCTTTTTTTTAGCGCAGCTGAGCTGGCTTCCATGCGACGCAAATTGGGGGTCATGTCCCTCTAACGATCAAACTGATTCGGACTGAGCGGGATTTAACCCTTCAAAATGTGTCGCAAGCCCGAGCACTTAGATGCACCACTAAAAAAATGGTGAACTCTGTCAGACCTGAGCGGGTAAGCGACACATCCACGATATCGGATGCACTGTGCATTGGAGTCGGTGAACTCTGGGGACGGAAGAAGTAAATGTGTCCTAGTGTAAATAGGGGAAGGTTTCATGTTTGGGAGTGTTGATAAATTATGAATTAGATTACTCACCGGTAATTCTATTTCCATTAGTCCACCATGACGGCCCACCTGTAGGATGCCCCTTGACCAATGCAGGGACAGGAAGAAGAGAGGTTAAAAGGTTCCCTCCCCACATCCTCCTGCCAATGATTACAAAATAACCACACTAAGGAAGATACAACAAAATTTATTAGTATGTTTTAATCACATACAAACATCTATCTGAAAACAAAAAATGAAAATTGAAATTTCCATTAGGGTGGTAATAGGGTGGAGACTTACAAAATAAGTAAGATTTTTAGGGAGGGATTACTGCCTGCAGAACTTTGCGTCTAAAGGATAAGTCTTTTGACAAAGGTAAGTCCAGTATGTAATGCATTGAAAACGTGGAGGAGGAGGACCAAGTTGCAGCCCTGCAAATTTGATCCAACGAAGCTCCCCTTTTCTCTGCCCAGGATGAGGACATAGCTCTAGTCGATTGTGCTCGTATTTCTGAAGGTATTGGTGTCTTCTGGATTGCCATCATCAGCCATCTAGCAATGGTCGCCTTGGACGCCTTCCTCCCCGTGTTTTTCCCCTGACATTGGATAAAGAGATTAGGGTCAATATGCCAGGGTTCAGTGGCTTACGTCTTACATCCAATGAGTTCCATTCCTGTTCTCTTGCGGAGGAAGGATCCTCACAGAAAGAAGGCAATATAATCTCCTGATTCATGGTCAGAGACCACCTTAGGAACAAAATTTGGGTCCAACATAACCACAATTCTATCCTCAGGAATTCTCATGTAAGGTTCTCTAATCGATATAGCCTGTAGTTCACCTAGCTTTCTGCCTGATGGCCACCAGGAATACCGTTTTTAATGTTAAGTTTCTTATATTAGATGAGTCAATTGGTTCGGACGGCTCTTTCACTAAAGTATTCAGAACTGATGTCACATCCCATGAAGATGTTTTATTAATAATCTGGGGTCTTAATCTAGAGGATGCTCTAATAAATCTTTTAACCCACCTGTGTTTGATGAGGGGCTGGTCAAAGAAGGCACTAAGAGCCGACACCTGGACCTTCAAAGAGCTGGCAGATAGACCGAACTCCAGACCTTTCTGAAGGAATTCGAGGACCTGTAAAATATTTGGGTTACATTGGGAAGGTGGAGTATCCTTACAAAAAGAAGAAAATTTCTTCCATATTTTGTGGTAAACGTGGCAAACGTGGCCGGTTTCCTACTTACCTTCAGAGTTTTAATAACATCAGAAGAAAGTCCCTGGGATCTTAGATAGTTCGATTCAGGATCTAGGCTGATAGCTGTAACCTTCCCGGATTCGGGCGATGGATTGGACCTTGAGATAGCAGGTCCCTTGACAATGGAAGTATCACTGGGTCCTGTGGTGACATTTTTCTCAGAAGTGGGTATCAGCTTTTTTTCGGCCAGTTTGGGCAAATGAATATGATTCTTGTGTTTTCTTGATATATCTTTCCCAGGACTCTGGCAATCAGGGGAATAGGGGGGATGGCGTATGCTAGAGGAATGTCCCAAGAATGAGAGATCGCGTCTAGATGTTCCTTGTTCTCCCCTTTTTCTAGTGAAAAGTAGCAATGGCACCTGGTGTTCTCTTTTGTTGCGAAAAGATCTATTTGAGGGCTGCCCCAAAGAGATATTAGATTTTGAAAGATCTCTTCTTTTAGACACCATTCGTTCGTGAGAATTTTCTTCTGACTGAGAAAATCTGCTTTTATGTTTTCCGTACCCTTCGAATGAGTGGCTCATATTGATATGACATGATCTTCTGCCCACGAAAATATTTGTTGAGTTAGATAATTCAGCCGTGGAGATCTGGTTCCCCCTTGTCTTTTTACGAAGGATACTGTTGTAGTGTTGTCTGACAGAATCAGGAGGTGGTGGTGAGCTAGGAGATAAGTGTTTGTATTGAGAGCCTCCCATGCTGCCTGCAGTTCCCGATTATTGGAGGATCTTCTTGCAATTTCTTCCGTCCAAGTACCCTGGGAAAAATGGTGAAGCATTACAGCTCCCCAGCCTCTCTGACTTGGGTCTGTCTGAATAGAGATGTAAGGACTGTTTGTCCAGAATATTCCTCTCCTCCGGCACCAGGCTACTGAAGATATGCATGCTGTTAGGGACCCCAAGATCATGGCCTCTCTGATTGAGATCACGGATCTTCTCCTGAACTTCCTTATATGCTCTCTTATGTGGATTCCTTTGTTCTGTGGAAGGAATTACATTTGGTAACTTGAATTTAAGTTTACACCTAGGAATTTTTGTGAATAATGTGTGTGGCTGATCTTACCGACTCCATCCTGAATTTTCTGTAGACGATTTTGATATAGGACCCAGGGATTTGAAGTAATCTCTGTCCACTTTTTCTTGAATTTCAACAATCAACAATCTTGATCCTACTATGGCGTCATTGCTTTTTGCTTCTATTTGGGTCTGTTGGACTGGACCCCTTTTCCCTTTGTCTTTATACGTGTACTTCTGATTCTTGAAGTCCCGAAAGGGCAGCTTATTAGGTGTCGGTTTCTCTGGAAACCCTTTCTTCTTATCCGATGCTCTCTCAAGTATCATATCCAATTCTGGCCCAAAAACTAATTTTCCTGAAAAAAGGTAGGCTAAACAATTTGGCTTTTGAGTAAATATCCCCACTCCACTGTTTCATCCACCGGAGGAGAGAGGTCACTTCTCTTGTCCTGACCTCAGCAGGGATAGGAAGAACACTGGCAGGAGGATGCCGGGAGGCAACCTTTAACCTCTCTTCTTCCTGCCCCTACAGAGGTCAAGGGACATCCTCCAGGTGAGCTGTCATGGGGGACGAAGTGGAAATAATAGTTCAGAAATTTTAGTAGCAGAACCAATGTCTCTCATTAAATAATCAAATTTGGCGGTCTCTTGAACAGAGAAAAGGGTTTCAAAATTCTGTAACTTTAGGATGTCCCTTTTTTAAAAGCAGGCAGTGTTCCTAATAGATTTGTATATTCTGTTCATAATTGGTTGAAACTGATGTATAAAAGGTATTCATAGTTCTGTATGTTCTGGCGATTTAGGTTTTGGGGTATGGTTTCTGCTCTGTGTGAGAATGTTTTTAGAATAGCCTGAGTTATGAAATCTCTGCTGCATAATCTTGCGTCAGCTATACTGGTTTGTCAACAATACATTTACATGATCAAACTGTAAGATGGGGAATAGGTTTAGTCACTGGTGGGTGACTGCTTGAATAATGCAGGAGATTTTTCTGTCTGTCTCTTTGGTATAGAGATATGTCCATAATGTGCCCGACTTGTCTTTAATGGTCATGGTATCTACAAAATGTACTTGTTGTGTACTGTGGTGCACAAATTGAGGTTATGTAAGCCAAGAAGTGCTGTAGGGTTACAAATGGTCCCTTCCAGATGAAAAATACATAGCTGAATTTCACAATTTAGAATGATTAATGAATAAATCAATTGGATAAATGTAGGTCTCTTCTAAGTTTGACATATACAGATTTGCATAAGGAGGGGGCACATTCTAGCCCATGGCAGTTCCTTGTTTTTAAGAAAAAAAGTGTTCTGGAAAAGAAAATCATTTTTGGTCAATATCTCACAGAACCATCAAGAAGCCAATCTGTTGTTCTGAGTATTATATGTTCTGGAGAAGTTTCCATGTGGCCAGTCTTCCATGTTTAATAGAGATATATAGGCTATTTATATCTAATCTGCCTAATATATTTTGGGATGCTGTGCTTTGAAAACTATGAAAAAGGTTAAAAAAACTACTTGTGTATAGGAGAAATTACTTAGTTTGGCAGATCAATGGAATTAGTATTTTTTCAAGCAAAATGGATAGTGAGTATAGTACCCATCTGTGGATGCTACTATCGGACAGAGTGGTTTTTTTTAGAGGGTTTTTATGGATCTTCAGTAGAAAATATAGGACTGGTATAATAGGATTTCTGTGATGAATCTCTGTAGGTCTGAATCTAACACACTTGTTTATGTATGGTTTCTTGAATGATGTTGAAAATCGTATTGGTGGTATCAATGTCTACTTTTTAGTAGACTCCAGTGTCCTGTTATTGTTCTAAAATTTCGTTAATTTACATTTCTTTGTCCTGTATTTACTACATTTATTAAGAGCTCTGCACCAGTATTCTGGTGGTCTTTGCACAAAAATACATATGCAAACATCTTGCACATCTAGAAGATATATTCAAAATCTAGGTTGTGTCCCTTCCTGTGACAGGGTTGCTGGATTTTTACCTCTTCCATTGGCCGCCCCTCCTCATGTTCCTGTTGTTGAACATGGTGGGTTCTGACCTAAAAAATTACATGATTGTTGGGACTCTGAACCTTATCTATATGTTTGTGATGCTTATTAGATATAAGGAATTCAATATAAAAAAATCACAATAAAAAAATCCTTTAGCAGCCATGCAATTCCTCTTCATTTTAATACATTTCTGTTCATTGTGCCCTTATGCTAGTGCTCAGCATTATACATCATAGATTCTGAGATGCAGAAAAAAATTCAATGAGATTACTGGAAACCAGCCTGGCAAGTATTGTTCTGGAACAAAACTAGTAATAACAGGGGTGTGTGGGACGCTGGGACTCGCCCTAAAATAAATGCTTGTATAAGTGCTGACCTGTACACAGTGTATAATTCTCATATTTTTTATTGATGTTAACATGTGCATCAGCAGAAAGAAAACTTTAGTTTAAGGATGGGTGGGGTGTTATGTAATACTGAGTATTATGCCAAAGATGTACAGAGTTATCTTACCAAGCTGACTCTGCATGCGATGTTTGAATTCTAATTAGTGTTGAGCTTCAAAAAATGTTTGGTTTGGGGACTAGGACTTCAACCAAACTTAAATCAGAATCAAAATCCCATTGAAAACTTTGAATTGACTGTAAAATTGGAGTCGTTAGGGCTGGAGGTCTGCAAGATGGGTGTAATAACAGGGCAATTGCCCTGCCAAACATAGTGTATGGAAAGCTCTTCAAACAATAGCCTTAAATAAAAAAAATAAATTAATAAAAACAAATAAAGTGCTGTCATTAATAATAAATTAATTAAAACTTAATGTCAGTATGACAGTATGGGTAGTAATAAGCAGACCTGAACTGTGCTGTTTGTGGTAAAGGAGGTTGCTATAAACATAGTGAGAGAAAGTTAGCAATTTTTGATAATTGCCCTTTTTCAGTGCAGCACGAAGAACTGCGTGTGTATTCCCATACTGTCTAATAGGGCAGTGACAAGAACTGCCACTGTGTAAATATGAATAAATCAGCAAATAAAGGACAAGGACATGGCCGGGGGACTACTGCTGGCGCTGCAGGGAGAGGACATATAACACCTGTGCCTGCTACAACTTCCAAGGGTTTGCAGCATATTCTTATAGGCCTCAATGCAAAAAAAAATGGGTCAGAACAGGTTGGACCCCTTTATTCTGAAAATGGGGCATCGGTGACTGGAGACCAAGAGAAGGCGGAGTTACTTAATAGGTTTTTTAGCTCCGTTTATACAATAGAAGAGAGAACTTCTGACTTGGGTGGTACCAGTGCGGGTCATGCACCCTGTAATATACTAGACTGGCTAAATGTAGACATTATCCAATCTAAGCTCAATAAAATCAATGTGTACAAAGCTCCTGGACCAGATGGGTTACACCCCAGAGTTCTTAAAGAACTCAGTTCTGTTATTGCTGTACCACTGTCTAAAATCTTCAGGGATTCCGTAATGTCTGGTGTGGTGCCAAGTGACTGGCGCAAGGCAAATGTGGTGCCAATATATAAAAAGGGCTCTAGAACTTCGCCAGGCAATTACAGACCTGTAAGCTTAACTTCCATTGTGGGGAAAGTATTGGAAGGGTTAGTAAAAGACTACATACTGGAGTATGTGACATCAAATAGAATAATAAGTGACAGCCAGCATGGGTTTACTAAGAATAGAAGTTGTCAAACTAACCTTATCTGCTTCTATGAAGAGGTGAGCAGGTGCCTGGATGGAGGAGCAGCTGTGGATATTGTGTTCTTGGACTTTGCAAAGGCATTTGACACTGTTCCTCATAGACGCCTGATGGGTAAAATTAGGGCTATTGGTTTGGCAGAAATCATTTGCAATTGGATTGAAAAATGGCTGAAGGATCGTATCCAGAGAGTTGTGGTCAATGATTCCTACTCGGAATGGTCACCAGTTATGAGTGGTGTACCTCAGGGTTCTGTGCTTGGCCCACTACTATTTAATATATTTATTAATGATATAGAGGTAGGAATTAATAGCACTGTGTCTATTTTTGCAGATGACACCAAACTGTGTAGTGTAATACAGTCTATGGAGGATGTACATAGGCTGCAGGGTGACTTGGACAAACTGAATGTTTGGTCATCCACTTGGCAAATGAGGTTTAATGTGGATAAATGTAAGGTTATGCACCTGGGGGCCAATAATCCAAAGGCAAAATATGTCCTTGGGGGAGTAAATCTGGGAGAGTCCCTTGTTGAGAAGGACCTGGGGGTACTAGTAGATCATAAATTGAATAACAGCATGCAATGTCAATCAGCTGCCTCTAAAGCTAGTAGGATCTTGTCGTGTATCAAAAGTGGTATGGACTCTCGTGATAGGGATGTAATATTACCCCTGTACAAGGCACTGGTTCGGCCTCACCTGGAATATGCTGTCCAGTTCTGGGCACCGGTCCATAAAAAGGATGCCCTGGAGCTGGAGAGGGTTCAACGTAGAGCCACAAAAATGATAAGGGGTATGGAGGGTCTTGGTTATGAGGAAAGATTAAAACAACTAGATTTATTTAGTCTGGAAAAGAGACGACTACGAGGGGACATGATTAATTTATTTAAATATATGAATGGTCCATATAAAAAATATGGTGGAAAGTTGTTTCAGATTAGATCAAATCAAAAGACGAGGGGGCACTGTCTCCGTCTGGAGAAAACAAGGTTTAATCACCGGAGGCGACAGGGCTTTTTTACTATAAGAACTGTCACTCTGTGGAATAGCCTGCCTCAGGCGCTGGTCACAGCAGGGACAGCAGAGAGCTTTAAGAAGGGTCTAGATGCCTTTTTACACCTAAATAACATTGATGGTTATGTTATATAGAATTGTTTCCCCTAAATCCCTTCCTCATCCAATCCCTTCCCTTCCTTGGTTGAACTTGATGGACAAGTGTCTTTTTTCAACCGTATAAACTATGAAACTATAATAGCAATGTCAGAATTGGCAAATTACATTGCCAACAGTGCCTCAAGTTCCATTGTATTGTGTTTTAATCCACCCCACTTCTGCTAAAAGTGCAGAACCCTCCGCCTCAACCGCTTTCAAAACAGCAAGGCCATCTCGGCCACAAGTCATGGAGCATTCACTATTGCTTGGTGTGATTTTTTTAACCCCCAAGGGATGCGCAACATCATTTAACTACTAATTTCATAGACACCTATTGACAGGGCAGGTGCCAGCACCCGGCTTACCCGGGCTAGCACCGTGGTCCCAGAGCTCCCGAAGGGCCCACCACGATCAGAAAACTCAATTACATCAGCAACATCATTGTGTAACCAATGTCATTGAAAAATATGATAACATCTAACGGTGTCCTTAGGGAACAGGGGGCGGCACTGCAAGCGGATCGTAGGACAAGATAATTCAATCGGCAGCATCGATGAGGCAGAGCGTCTCACTGTGCTGCCCTGAAGATCGTGGCAGAAAGGAAGAAGTGAAGAGGAGAGAGGCACAGAGCCCATTATTGAGGTAAATCCGAGTTTATTATTATTTTTACTGGCCACAATTTGCTTTATGTGTACTATATATTTAATGTAGGCTGCTGCCGAGCCTCTGCATAATAATTCATGAAGGGTGCAGCCTCTGTTCTGTATACTAATTAATTGAGGCTGCAGTGCAGTCAAACTTCTGCATAATAATTCATGGAGGCTTCAGTGCAGCAGAGACTCTCCATATTAATTAATGGAGGCTGCAGCCTCTGCATATTATTTCATGGAGGGTTCAGCCTCTGTTCTGTATATTAAATCATGGAGGCTGCAGTCTCTTCATATTAATTTATGGAGGCTGCGGCCAAGCCTCTGCATAAAATTTAATGGAGTCTGCCGCCTCTACATATTAATTCATATAGTCTGTAGCCTCTGCATATAATTTAATGGAGGCTGCAGCCTCTGTTCTGTAGATTAATTCATGGAGGCTGCAGCCTCTGTTCTGTACATTAATTCATGGAAGAGGCAGCCTTTGCTTATAAATTCATAGATGCTGCAGACTCTGTTCTGTACATTAATTAATGGAGGCTGCAGCTTCTGCAAACAGTATTACAGACGGTCCCCTACTTAAGAACACTCGACTTACATACGACCCCTAGTTACAAACGGACCTCTGGATATTGGTAATTTATTGTACTTTAGTCCTAGGCTACAATAAACAGCTGTAACAGTTATCAAATGTGTCTATAATGAAGCTTTAGTGTTAATCCTGGTTCTTATGACAACCCAACATTTTTAAAATCCAATTGTCACAGAGACTAAAAAGGTTCTGGCTGGCATTACAATGATAAAATATACAGTTCCGACTTACATACAAATTCAACTTAAGAACAAACTTACAGACCCTATCTTGTATGTAACCCGGGGACTGCCTGTATTTCATGTTGGCTGCAGCCTCTGTTCTGATTATTAAATCATGGAGGCTGCAGTCTCTGTATATTAATTTATGGAGCTTGTAGCCTCTACATATTAATTCATAGAGTCTCCAGCCTCTGCATGTAAATTAATGGAGGCTGCAGCCTCTGTTCTGTATATTAATTCATGGAGCATATTGCAGCAAAGACTTAGGCCCCTTCCACACTTGCGTTGCAGATTACGTCAGAGTCTGATCAGTGTGTGATTTTTCATGCACGTGACTTGCAAAAGTAGAGCATGCTGAGATTTAAACGCTCGTTAAAAAAAAGTGTGTGTGTGTGTGCGCTTGAAAAAAAATGCAAGTCTGAAACAGACTGTTGATTACAATGCGTCAGAGTGCAAAGCAAGTTCTGCACGTCAAAAGCATGTGCCGAACACGCACGTGAAAAAACGCAAGTGTGAAAGAGGCTTAACACACGCAATTGGTGCCAGCATGGGGGCCGCCATCTTGCCGAAGATCGTCGCTCCCCATGACATCATCGGGAAGCGACAATCTGTTGCTATGACAGCCTGTCTCGTTTTAAAACAGGTGGGGAGTAAAAAATGGAAATGAAAAAACAAAAAAGAGCCAGGTCGTTAAGGGGTAAATGCATTGAGGATGCAGCCTTTGCATGTTAATTCATAGAGGCTGCAGCCTCTGCATATTAATTATTGGAGACTGCAGCCTCTGCATATTAATTCATGGAAGCTGAAGCCAAGCCTCTGCATAATAATTCATGGTGGCTGCAGCTGATCCTCTATGTGTTAGAGTCTGTTGCCTCTGCAGATTAATTTATGGAGGCTGCAGCCAAGCCTCTGCATATTAATTAATGGATGCTGCATCCTCTAGGGCGGCACGGTGGCTGAGTGAGTAGCACGTCTGGGGTCCTGGGTTCGAATACCACCCAGGTCAACATCTGCAAAGAGTTTGTATGTTCTCTCCGTGTTTGCGTGGGTTTCCTCCGGGTACTCCGGTTTCCTCCCACACTTCAAAAACATACTGTTAGGTTGTTTAGATTGTGAGCCCCATGGGGACAGGGACCAATTTGACATGCTTGTGCAGCGCTGCGTAATCTGTGTGCGCTATATAAATAAAGAATTATTATTATTATTATATTATCCTCTGTTCTGTACATTAAATCCTGGAGGCTGCAGCTTCTGCATAATATTTCATGAAGGCTGCAGCCTCTGTTCTTTATATTAAATCATGGAGTCTGCTGCCTCTGCATATAAATTCATGGAGGCTGCAGCCGAGCCTCTGCATAATAATTCATGAAGTCCGCCATCTCTGCATATATATTAATGGAGGCTGCAGCCGAGCCTCTGCATAGTAATTAATTGAGTCTGCAGCTTCTGCATAACAATTCATGGAGGCTGCAGCTGAGCCCCTGCACATCAATTCATGGAGGCTGCAGCTGAGCCCCTGCACATCAATTCATGGAGGCTGCAGCCTCTGGTATGTAAATTAATTGAGGGAGAGTGCAGCCTCTTCATATTAATTAATAGAGGCTACAGTCCAGCCTCTGAGTAGTAACTCATGGAGTCTGCAGCTTCTTCATAGGAGTTCATTTAAACAGCAGCCTCTGTTCTGCATATTAATTCATGGAGTCTGCCGGCTCTTCATATTAATTCATGGAGTCTGCAGCCTCTGCATATTAATAGTGGAGGCTGTTGCCTCTTGTCTGTATATAAATCCATAGAGGCTGTAGCCTCTGCATATTAATTAATGCGGGCAGCAGTCGAGCCTCTGGCTATTAATTCAGAGAGGCTGCAGCCTCTGCATATTGATTAATGGAGGCTGCAACCGATCCTCTGCATAATACTTCATGGAGGCCGCAGTCAAGCCTTTGCATAAAACATGGAAATCGCAGCTGAGCCTCTGCAGCCTTGGTTCTGTATGTTAATTCATGGAGGCTGCAGCATCTGTATATTAAAAAATGGAGGCTGCAGTCTCTGCATATTAATTTATGGAGGCTGCAGCAGAGCATCTGCATAATAATTCATGGAGATTGCCACCTCTTCATATTAATTCATGGAGTCTGCAGCCTCTGCATATTAATCATGGAGCCTGCATTCGAGCCTCTGCATATAAATTTAGAGAGGCTGCAGTCTCTGAATATTAATTTATGGAGGCTGCAGCCTCTGCATATTTTTTTATGGAGGCTTCATCCTCTGCATATTAATACATGGAGTCTGCAACCTCTGCATATCAATTCATGGAGTCTGCAGTCTCCACATATTAATACATGGTGGCAGCAGCCCTTGTCCTGCATATTAATTTATTGAGGCGGCAGCGTCTGCATATTAATTCCTAGAGTCTTCAGCCTCTGTTCTGTATATTAATTCATGGAGGCTGCAGTCTCTGCATAAAAAATTTATGGAGGCTGCAGATAAGTCTCTACACTATAATCCATAAAGTCTGCAGCCTCTGCATATTAATTCATGGATGCTGCAGTCTCTGTTCTGTACATTAAATCATAGAGCCTGCAGCGACTGCATATTATTTCATGGAGGCTGCAGCCACTGTTCTGTATATTAAATCATGGAGGCTGCAGTCTCTGCAGATTAATTTATGGAGGCTACAGCCTCTGTTCTGCATAATAATTCATGGATGCTGCATCCTCTGTTCTGTACATTAAATCCTGGAGGCTGCAGCTTCTGCATAATATTTATCAGAGGCTGCAGCCTCTGTTCTGTACATTAAATCATGGAGGCTGCAGCTTCTGCATATTATTTCATGGAGGCTGCAGTCTCTGCATATTAGCTTATGGAGGCTGCAGCCGAGCCTCTGCATAATAATTCATGGAGGCTGCAGCCGAGACTCTACTTAATAATTCATGTAGTCCTTAGAATCTGCATGTTAATTCATGGAGGTTGCAGTCAAACCTCTGTATAATAATTCATTGAGTCTGCTGCCTCTGCATAAAAAATCATGGAGGCTGCAGCCTCTACATTATAATCCAAGGAGGCTGAAGCGATACTCTACATAATAATTCATGGAGTCTTTAGCCTCTGCATATTAATTCAATTCCAGCCAACCACTGCTATCGACGTGTAAGGGTACCACGTCATGCTGGGTGGAGTGCAGAGTCTCCTGGCTTGTGATTGGCTCTGTTTCTGGCCGCCAAAAATCAAAACGGCGGGAGATGACATTTACTCGAACTAGCGAAATATTCGTCCGAGCAACAAGCAGTTACGAGTACGCTAATGCTCGAATGAGCATGAAGCTCAGACGAGTGAGTTCGCTCATCTCTAGTTAACACCCGTGTTCGCTTCTAGCCGCAGGGATGTGCTATAACGTCCTGGTGCGCCTAGGGGTTAATTCATGGAGTCAGCAGTCTCTGGGACTATTAATTCATGGAGGCTGCAGCTGAGCCTCTGCATATTAATTCACGGAGGCTGCAGCTTTTGTATATTAATTCATGGAGGCTGCAGTCTGTGCACATTAATTCATGGAGGCTGTAGCTTCTGCATATTAACCCCTTAATGACCGCCCTTTCGGGAATCTACGTCTGTCATTGAGGGCGCGTTCACACGTTGCGTTTTGACCTGCGTTTTTATTGCGTTTGAAACGCATATACAACAGCTGAGGAGAGGAGATTTGCCTAATTACATAACTGTTAACATTTCCGTTTACAAACCTCGTACATGTCATGTTTCGACGCATTGGTTAAATTGTTAACACATGCGTTAACATCGCATTTACGATGCGTTTTGTAAACGGAAATGTTAACAGTTATGTAATTAGGCAAATCTCCTCTCCTCAGCTGTTGTATATGCGTTTCAAACGCAATAAAAACGCAGGTCAAAACGCAACGTGTGAACGCGCCCTCAATGACAGACGTAGATTCCCGAAAGGGCGGTCATGCATGCATTTTGCTAACGCATGCGTTAACATTGCGTTTACAAACGTAAACGGTAATGTAATTAGGCAAATCACCTCTCATCAGCCGTTGTATATGCGTTTGAAACGCAATAAAAACGCGACCAAAACACAACGTGTGAACGCGCCCTAAGGGTACTTCCTCTCAGAAGAAGATTTTGGGACAACGGGTCAGTATAGTGCCGGTGTCTGACAGTGATATCACAGCCCAGACCCGGCACTAACACTGGGATCGGAAAAACTCAGATCCCGGGTGTTTAACCCCTTACACGCCGCGGTCAAGCATGACCGAGGCGTGTAAGTGTTCCCACCGTGGATCGGACCCCCCCCCCACCTCCCCGGTGTGCTTACCGGAGGATCCAATCCCTCCTGACCTCAGTCGGCTTCTCTCCCCGCTAGGTTCGACCTTCTGGCAGGACCCGGCTGTATATAACTGAGCATGTGCAAGTGTATTGCAGCGTAAAGGCTTGAACAAGCGATCGGATGAACGCTTGTTCAAGCCAAAAGGAGGAAAATGTATAAAAGTTTAAAAAAAAATTAAGTCATTTTATAATGATAATTCAATAAATAATTGAAATAAAAGTCCCATAATCTCCCCAGTTACACATAAAATGCAAATTAAGTATTTAAAACACAAAAAAAACATACATATTTGGTATCACCACGTCCGTATTAATCTGTACAATAAATCTAAATCAATATTGAACCCGCTCGGTGAACGGCGTAAAAAAACACGGAAAACTTACTCTAATATACAATTTTACATCAAACACCATCACAAAAAATGTTCTAAAAAGTTAAGTTCCCTCATATGATACGACTGAAAACAACTCGTTACGCAAAAAAAATAAGCTCTCAACCAGATCTGACAACAGAAAAATACAAAAGTTATGGCCCTGAAAAGTTGTCGATAGTAAAGAAAATGTGCTTTCCTCCAATATTGGTTTTGCTCAGTAAAATTGAGCAAAGATAAGAAAAACTATATAAATGAGGTATCACCATAATCGTAGTGAACCAGAGAATAAAGATAAAATATTATTTTTACGTTAAGGTGTGCGGGGGAAAAAAGTGCTAAAAATCCAAAATAAAAATTGATTTTGTTTGTGTCCCCCTTGAAATAGTTAATAAAATCTCACGAATAAGCTTAAGACCCCCCAAAATAATAATCTATATATTGTATCTCATCCTGCAAACAATAAGCCCTCATATGTTTGCATTACCATGGCACTGCTTTCATTCTATGCCCGGCCGTGCGCCCATAAAGCAGTTTACCACCACATATGGGGTATCAGTACACTCGGGAGAAATTGGACATCAAATGTTGCAGAGCGTTTCATCATTTAATTTATTATGAAACCATCAGTTTTGGCCTTATTGAATTTATTTTCCAAAAACAATTATAAGGTTCTAAATCACAGGTCAATATTGTTTTAACCCATGTGAAACACTTAAAGGGTTAATAGACTCGAGGGGTGAAGTTTAGGCTTTTCAAAGTCACTTGGAAGCTGAGATGTCCCTCAAAATGTGAGTTTTGGGGATTTTCATGAAAACGAGAAAAATCGCACCTAAAGTTCTGCGCCTCATAACATCCTAGAAAAATGAGAGGATGCATAAAATATCATCTCAACATAAAGCAGACATTCCATAAATGTTAATTATCATGCTTTTTTGGTAGATTTACTTCCTGCCTGGAACGAAGAAAATTTCAAACTTGGAAAATGAAGAATTTTTACGAACTTTTGCCAAATTTTCACTCTTTTTCATACCGAAAACGCAAAACTTATCACTTAAATTTGACAACTAACATGAAGTACAATGCGTCTCCAGAAAAAATTCTCAAAATCACCTGGATATGTTAAAGTGTTCCAAAGTTATAACCAATTATCAAGAGTCAGAGGCAAAAGATACGTGGGCACTAGAGATGAGCGAACACACTCGTCCGAGCTTGATGCTCATTCGAGCATTAGCGTACTCGTAACTGCTCGTTGCTCGGACGAATACTTCACCAGCTCGAGAAAATGGCATCTGCCGCCGTTTTGATTTTTGGCGGCCAGAAACAGAGCCAATCACAAGCCAGGAGACTCTGCACTCCACCCAGCATGACGTGGTACCCTTACACGTCGATAGCAGTGGTTGGCTGGCCTGATCAGGTGACCCTGGAATAGACTAGCCCCTGCCCGCGCTGCTCGCATCATTCTCTGTCTGGATGCCGTTAGGGAGAGAGCTGCTGCTGCTGCAGGGATAGCGTTAGGGTGTTATATTAGCTTACTGTTAGGCAGGAGTGAGTCTACAAGAACCCAACAGCCCTTGTTAGGGCTAGAATAGCGTTATATTTTATTATTTTTTTGTTTGCTTGTGGCTGGGCTTGCTGGCACTAGTAGTGCAGCTAGTACCATATTGTGAGGAATTTGCAGGGAGACTTGGGAACATTCTATTTAGCTCTTAGTATCCATCTCAAAAATCTAAGTGGGACAATTTATTAGGGGTTTAATTGAATTAGGCACAGTCTGACGATTTTTTTTTTTTTCAAAACTTAAAGTGACTTAAAATCCAGTTGTGTGCTGTCAGTGTAGGTTAGAAACTAGGCATACAAGAACCCAACCAGCTTTCTTAGGGCTACAGTAGCGTTATATATATATTTTGTTGATTTGCTTGTGGCTGGCCTTGCTGGCACTAGTAGTGCAGCTAGTACCATATTGTGACGAATTTGCAGGGAGACTTGCGAACGTTCTGTTTAGCTCTTAGTGACACACATATCCATCTCAAACTCCTAAGTGGGACAATTTATTAGGGGTTTGATTGAAAAAGGCACAGTCTGCTTTTTCTTTTTTTTTTTCAAAACTAAAAGTCATCAGGCACAGCACAAAATCCTGTTGTGTGCTGTAAGTGTAGGTTAGAAACTAGCCATAGCAATAGGATAACATCATTTTGTAAAAAAAACAAAAACACAAAATAACACCAAAAAAAACACAACAAAACACAAAAAAAATTTACAGTTTACACTTTGATTTTGAAAATGTTGAACCCGAGGGCTAGGGGTAGAGGACAAGGGCGTGGGCATCCAACTACTGCAGGGGTCAGAGGCCGTTGTCCTGGGCGGGGTGAGACACCACCTGTTGATGAGGGAGCAGGGGAACGTCGCAGAGCTACACTCCCTAGCTTCATTTCTCAAGTTACTGGGACTCGTGGTAGAGCACTGTTGAGGCCAGAACAGTGCGAACAAGTGATGTTGTGGATTGCGGACAATGCTTCTAGCCATTTGTCCACCAGTCAGTCTTACACGCAGTCCACCCATGTCACCCAAATCAGCACTCCTCAGGCTCCTCCACCTCAGCCTCCTTCCCCCCAGTCTGCCCCCTCCCTGGAAAATTTGGCATTTGAACTGGCATACTCTGAGGAACTGTTTTCTGGACCCTTCCCAGAGTCACAAACCACTTGTCCGGTTGCTGCTGAGCTGTTTTCCGATGCCCAGGTTTTCCACCGGTCGCAGTCTGTGGGTGATGATGACATTGTTGTCAGACAGCGGTGAAGTTGTTGTCAGGGCATGAAGTCCGAGGGGGGAGCAGACTGAGGGATCGGAGGATGATGAGGTGACAGACCCAAGCTAGGTTGATAGGCCGGGTGAACACAGTGCTTCTGAGACGGAGGAGAGTCCTTGACGAGAACAGGTTGGAAGAGGCAGTGATGGGGCCAGATGGAGAGGCAGGGCCAGAGCTGGTGCATCAGCGCCAAATGTTTCACGTAGTGAAGCTACCGTGGCGAGGGCTAGATTTTCGGGAAGTCTGGAGGTTCTTTAAAGAAACACCGGATGACCGACGAACTGTGGTGTGCAACCTGTGCCACACCAGGATCAGCAGGGGTTCCACCACTACCAGCTTAACCACCACCAGTACGCTCAGGCATATGAATGCTAAACACCCCACTCAATGGAACCAAGGCCGTTCACCTCCGGCCAGGCACACCACTGCTCCTTCCCCTGTGCCACCTGCTGCCTCTGCTAGTCAGCCCCCTGCCCAGGACCCCGGCCCAAACACCTCCCGTGCGAAAACCACACCTTCACCTCCACGATCCTCCACAGCATTCACCAATGTCTCCATGTGCAGCTTTCAGCTCTCCATACCCCAGACGCTGGAGCGCAAGAGGAAGTACAGTGCAATCCACCCACACGCCCAAGCCCTCACCATCCACATCTCCAAACTACTTAGCCTGGAGATGCTGCCCTATAGGCTGGTAGAGACCGAGGCCTTTCGTAACCTCATGGCTGTGGCCGCCCCTCGGTATTCGGTCCCCAGCCGCCACTACTTTTCCCGATGTGCCGTCCAAGCCCTGCACCAGCACGTGTCAGACAACATCATCCATGCCCTGACCAACGCCGTTTCTGACAAGGTCCACCTGACCACGGACACGTGGACGAGTGCTGCTGGGCAGGGCCACTATATATCGCTGACTGCACATTGGGTTAACTTGGTGGAGGCTGGGACCGAGTCTGACCCTGGGGCTGGTCATATACTGCTGACGCCGAGGATTGCGGGGCCTACCTCGGTCCAGGTCTCTGAGGCCTATGATGCCTCCTCCTCCTCCCACCCCTCCTCCACCTCCTCCTCCGAATGACCATCCGTGTGCATGGCGCCATCAGTCGGTAGCTCTAGGCACATCAGCAGTGCCGTCGCTAAGCGACAGCAGGCGGTGCTCAAACTGCTGAGCCTAGGCGATAAATGGCACACTGCCCAAGAGCTATTATAGGGCATCATGGCACAGACTGATCTGTGGCTGGCACCGCTGAACCTTAAGCCAGGCATGGTTGTGTGTGACAACGGCCGTAACCTGGTGGCGGCTCTGCAACTCGGCAGACTGACACATGTGCCATGTCTGGCCCATGTGTTAAATCTCATAGTTCAGCGGTTCCTCAAGACATACCCCAATCCGTCTGATTTGCTCACGAAGGTGCGCCGCATCTGTGCGCATTTCAGGAAGTCCAGCACAGATGCTGCCACTCTCAGGGCAGCGCAGCACCGCCTCCAACTGCCCGCTCACCGACTGTTGTGCGACATGCCCACGACGTGGAATTCAACAATAACCATGTTATCCAGAGTTTACCAGCAGCGCAGAGCGATTGTAGACTGCCAGATGTCAAGTTCCACCAGAACTGGAAGTCAGGTCAGTCAGCTTCCTCAAGTCTACAATGAGGAGTGGACGTGGATGTCTGATATCTGTCAGGTGCTGAGTAACTTTGAAGAGTCAACACAGATGGTCAGTGGCGATGCCGCCATCATCAGCCTCACCATCCCGCTGCTTGGCCTGTTGAAAAACTCTCTGGTAAGCATGAAGTCAGAAGATTTGCGCTTGTCACAAGAGACGGGGGAAGAAGATTCCCTTGTTGATAGCCAAAGCACCCTCAGGTCTGTTTCTCAGCGCATATCGGAGGAGGTGGATGCGGATGAGGAGGAAGAGAAGGAGAATGTTGGCAAGACAGAAGAGGGGAGCATTGCTCAGTCCTTTGCGCTCGTCACAAGAGACAGTGGAAGAAGATTCCCTTGTTGATAGCCAAAGCACCCTCAGGTCTGTTTCTCATCGCGTATCGGAGGAGGTGGATGAGGATGAGGAGGAAGCGGAGGAGAATGTTGGCGAGACAGAAGAGGGGAGCATTGCTCAGTAATTCACTGTTCAGTGTGTATGGGCAGAAGAAGAGGAGTTGGAGGAGGAGGAAGTGGACAGTAAGGCCATTGAGGGGAGTGAATTCTTGCGCATTGGGACTCTGGCGCATATGGCAGATTTCATGCTAGGCTGCCTATCCTGTGACCCTCGCCTTCAAAGAATTTATTCCAGCACCGATTACTGGGTATTCACTCTCCTGGACCCAAGGTACAAGCAAAATCTTTCCACTCTCATCCCTGAAGAGGAAAGGAGTGTGAGAATGCATGAATACCAGCAGGCCCTGGTGCACAAGCTGAAACAGTCCCTTCTGACAGCGCTAGCGGCAGAGGGCGTACTTCTGCGGGACAAGTAGCGAGGGAGAGCAGGCGAGCAGGCAGCTTGTCTAGCGCTGGTGGGGGTAAGCTTTACAAGGCCTTTGCCAGTTTTATGCCACCCCAGCAAGACACTGTCACCTGTCCCCAGTCTCGGCAGAGTAGGGCTGATCTTTACAGAAAGATGGTGAGGGAATACATACTCCCTCACCATCACTATAGCTGACCATACCATCGTCCTAAATGATCGCACAGCTTCCTACAACTACTGTGTTTCAAAGCTGGACATGTGGCACGAACTGGCGCTGTACACTTTGGATGTTCTTGCCTGCCCTGCCGCTAGCGTAATGTCTGAGCTGGTTTTCAGTGCAGCTGGTGGCATCATCACCGATAAGCGTACACGCCTGTTGACTGACAGCGCTTACAGGCTGACGCTTATCAAGATGAATAAAGCCTGGATTTCTCAGGATTTCCATTCTCCACCAAGTGAAAGAAGCTCAACCTGAATAATGTATGTACTCCTCCTCCTCATTTTCCTCCTTCTTCTCCTCTTTGTACACTAAAGCAGAGGAAACTGGCTATTTTTTGCCAGGGCCAACTGGCTCTAGGTATAGTACTCTATGTATTTAATTTTTCTGGAGGGCCACCTACCTGGTCCTCTGTTTTAAACAATTTTTGGGAGTGCCACATACAGGCACTCAATCTATTTAATTTTTCTGGAGGACAACCTACCTGCTTTTCTGGTTTGAAAACTTTTTTGGACTGCCACATACAATCACTATCCAAATTTAATTGTCTCCATAGCAGCCTCCACATGTCGTCTTTATAGCTGCCTCCACACGTCATCTCCATAGCTGCCTCCGAAAGTTGTCCATAAAGCTGCCTCGATACATCGTACCCTTATCAATCGAGCTGTGCCAGGCAGAATTTTGGGTTGTTTTCATGGCTTCCACATCAAACTTGTTAACTTTGTTGCCACCCTGCTGTGTTATCCACAAAATATACTGGCAAACTTTTATCATTTACCGATATTACTTCAGCGCTTCTTGCGCATCTGTTTACATTTCCCTCACCCACCATAACCAAGCCAATTACTTATAAGAACAGTACTACACTTGATCTTATACAAAAGGTTCTTAGAAGTGCTGTTTGTAGCCCCCGCCTGCTTTGAAAATGACAATTTTTTCAAAGTAAAAGCTTCTGGCCCCCAGGCCCATTTTGGGTTGGGAGGAGCCGAGAGACAGGGGCCTGGACAGGCGAAAGCTCGCTTGGCAGTGGACCGCCAGCTCCATCCCAAGTTTAGGCAGCCTCAGAGGCATCCATGCATACTGCCCCTGCTGTTTCCTGTCCATTTTGCCTCCACGATCCTCCACAGCGTCCACCAATGTCTCCATGCGCAACTTTCAACTCTCTTTACCCCAGACGCTGGAGCGGGAGAGGATATACAGCACATCATCCCCTTATGAAACGAGCTGTGTCAGGCAGAATTTTCAGGTGTTTGATCACATACATAATGACCCATCTGCCGCCGCCATGCTGGAGACCTGAAGTTTCAATCATAGCAGCGCAATATGGATCATGGGAGTCGTCTCCATGGCTGCCTCCACATGTCTTGCCCTTATCAAACAAGCTGTGTCAGGCTCATTTTTCGGGTGTTTCACCAGATACGTTATTGAACTTGGTCACTATGTCGCCACCATGCTGTGTTATCGACTAAATATACCGTCAACCTTTTGTTCACATAGGAAATCATTTCAGCGCTTCTTGCTCACCTCCTTTGGTTCCTCTCTGCCGCCTTAACCAGGCAAAATACTGATACATACAGTGCTACACGTTATCCTCGCCAAAAGGAATTTTTTAAATTGGTTTGAAGCCTGAGGGTGAAGACACACGTGGCGTTTTTAGGCCGTTTATGGGCCGTTTTTAGTGCGTTTTCAGATCGTAAAAACCGCATGCGTTAAAAAACGCATGCGTTTTTGACAGGTTTGACCAATTATCTTAATTCAAACTGGTCAAAAACGCATTTTTACAATCTGAAAACGCCCAAAAACGGCCTAAAAATGGCATGTCTTCACCCTAAGTCCATTTGGGGTATGTCGCCATGCCACTCTCTAGCCTGCCGCTGCTGCCGCTGCATGCCGTCTTCTATAGTGTCAGGGTCATTTATTGGATGTTTTAGATGCTATCCAGCCTCATTCGGTCACTCTGTCATCGCCATGCTGTTGCCCATAATGTTGGCATAATGGTGCGATTAAGCAGCCTCAGAGGCATCCATGCATGCTGCCCCTGCTGTTTCCTGTCCATTTCCGTGGTGTTTCCATCATTTTCTGAGGTTTCCAGGTGTTTGGCCAACTTCCCTGTGCAGACCATTGGTCCCCTTAAAAATTGCTCAAGTCTCCCATTGACTTCAATGGGGTTCGTTATTCGAGATGAGCACTCGAGCATCGGGAAAAGTTTGTCTCGAATAACGAGCACCCGAGCATTTTAGTGCTCGCTCATCTCTAGTTATTAGCTCCAGAAGAACGCAAAAAAAAAAAATTTGTACAGGAGGTTTTAATTTTTGTAAATTTTTGTATGAAAGCATTATAAAACCTATGCAAGTTTGGTAATCGTACCGACCCAAAGAATAAATTAGACATGTAATTTGGGGCTGTGGGAAATTTGACCCTTCAGACAGACTTGTTGTCTGGCACAAATTCACATCCAGGCAGGTTTATCCAAAAAAAAGTCCAAAGATTTATTTAACACAGTCCAACAAGAACTCAAGAAGCTTTCTTCAGCATGAAACCAAAATATAATGTCCTTATTTTCAGGGTAGCAGTACAAAAGGAATAGTCCAACTTTTCAGGGTTTTGCTCCCGCTGTGTAGTACAGGACCTGCAGTTGGTCTTCTATTTAGAACAACTGCACCCAGCAACTCTTGCCTCTGTCCATTTGCTCCTTAACAATCTGAACACCCACACCTGCAGCCTCCTCAGCTGAAACCATGGTGCTGAACATGCGCCAAGGAATTTCATCTGTGGGCGAATATGTTGTCAAGTTCCGCACCCTAGTTTCCGAGCTCTCTGGGAACGATATGGCCTTGTTAACAACCTTCAAAAAGGGTCAAAGTCGCTCGTGACCTGCCGGCTACTCTGAGTGGTCTCATCACCCTGGCCACTCAGATAGACGTGTAGTTCATGGAGCACGCTGAAGAGTTCAATGTCTGCCTCGCTTTGCTCTGGTTTTCCAAAAGCCGCTACTGCCTCCAGCCGCACAGTCTGCAGTGGAGCCAATGCAGGTTGACAGAGCTGGACTCATGGCTAGGGAACGTTCCAGATGTTGTCTAGAAAGTCTCTGCGTGTACTATTGCCAGTTCCAAGCACCTCATCGGGACCTGTCCTGTCCTTCCCTAACGTTTGGGAAACACCAGCACCTAGGGCTTCTGGGAGAAGCGTCCATCAGTGTGAATTCAGCTTCTCCATGCCTGACTGTTCCAATACTCCTTGGTGTCGGTACCAGTGCAAGTCTCAGCATTCCTGGACTCATGTTCCGGTGGTTCACCTCAAGAAACCCCTTGTTACTTCCTAAGTAAGTGGACAGCTTCTCTCCGATCCGGTCCAGTACTGCACTGAGCCTATTCATCTTCAATTGGAGCCCAACACAAAGAAAGACTGGTCTTCTACGTCCTACCATGCTCCACATCATCTCATATCCTGGGTCTTCCATGGCTGGAACTCCATGCTCTGGTCCTCAATTGGAAGACTGGCGAGATCCTGTGTTGGGCCCTGAAAGCCACTCTCGTTGCATGGTGGTACCACTTCCGGTCCTGGCTTCTTATGTGTCTCCCAAGTCACTGGAGGGTCTACCAGCTTGTTACCGGTACTTTTCGGATGTTTTTTCCAAAAAACAAACAGAGACTTTGCCACCACATCATCATCCCAGAGGCCGTTTCTATCCTCTTTGTGTTCCTGAGTTGGCTGCAATGTCGGAGTACATCAAAGACAACCTGCAAAAGGGTTTCATATATAAGTGCTCCTCTCCAGCTGGCGCAGGGTTCTTCTTCGTCACCAAGAAGGACGGCTACTTATGTCCCTGCATAGACTATCACGGGCTGAACAAGGTCACGGTTAAAAACCGTGCTACCCACTGCTGTTGATTACAGAACTCTTTGATCGCCAGTTCCAGGGTGTTCTCCAAGCTGGTTCTCCGTGGTGCTTATAATCTCATCCGAATTCACAAAGGTGACCAGTGGAAGATGGCGTTTAACACCCTTTGATGGCCACTTTGAATATTTGGTAATGCCTTTTGGACTGTGTAATGCCCCTATTGTCTTTCAGGAGTTTGTGAATGACATTTTCCGTGACCTTCTCTATAGGTGTGTCTTGGTCTACCTAGATGACATCTTGGTGTATTCTCCAGACCTTGAGTCCCACCAGACACGTATGTCAAATTCTTGCCGACTCCGTGCCAACAGTCTCTACGCCAAGCTGGAAAAATGTCAGTTTCACTAACGCAGCCTTCCATTCCTCGGCTACATAAGTTCCGACAGAGGTCTCCTGCTAAACTGTCTGCAGTTCTACAGTGGCCATGCCTGGAAGATCTACAAGCCGTAAAGAGGTTCCTGTGTTTGGTTAACTATTATCGGCACCAAGAAGGGTGCCAATCCACATGCCTGGCCTCCTGCAGTTGGAGATGCCTTCTCTAGTTTGAAGTCCGCTTTTGGTTCGGGTTCCGTGCTCACTAGGCCTGACACGAACAAAACCTTTCACCTTGAGGTGGATGCATCCTCCATAGGAGCTGGAGCGGTGCTCACCCAGAAAGGGTCTAAGGGCCGAGCTCTCACATGCGGCTTCTTTTCAAAGACTTTTTCTCCCGCAGAGAGAAATTATTAGATTGGTGACAGAACTGTTAGCCATCAAACTTGCTCTGGAAGAATAGCGGTATCTACTGGAAGGAGCTCTCCATCCTGTTTGTGTGAACTCAGACCACAAGAACTTACTGCAGACAAAAATGTCAAGGCTGATGCAATGTCCCGTGCTTCGTCTGTTGTTGGAGAATCAGCCCCTTGGCACATAATTTCTCTTGACTAGCTTGTTGTTGCAGCTCTGGTGGATCTTCAGCAGCTACCTCCTGGTAAGACGTATGTTAGACCAGCTCTGCGGAAGAGGATTTTGTCTTGGGGACATTCTTCACGTACCCAGGGGTGCAACGTTCCGGGGCCCTCATCTCGCGCTACTACTGGTGGCCAAACCTGGTCAAAGATGTTCAGGAGTTTTGTGGGATCCTGCTTCTCCTGTGCCCACAACAAAGCCTCTCGTCTCAAACCGGCAGGACTGTTACTTTCGTTGCCAATACCCAGTCGCCCGTGGTCTCGTGTGGCAATGGACTATCACTGATCTGCCTGTCTCCTCTGGCAATACTGTCATCTGGGTGGTGACAGACCCGTTTTCCAAGATGTCCCATTTTGTTCCCCTTCCAGGTCTTCCATCTTCTCCACACCAGTTTGTTCTTCAAACATATCTTCTGACTGCATGGTCTACACACCGTGTCCAACCGTGATGTCCAGTTTGTGTCCAAGCTCTGGCATTCCTTGTGTAACCAGCTGCAAGTCAACCTTGACTTTTCTTCGACCTAGCACCCTCAGTCGATTGGCCAAGTAGAAAGTAGAAAGGGTTTATCAGTTCCGGCACCTGCGGTTTCGTCTCCGGTTTCTGAGCCTAAGGTTTCCCTCTCTGAGCTGTTTAACAGTGACCGTAAAAAATTATTTTCATTTCAGGAGGGATGTAAACTTAATTTTTCTTTACGACCTCACTCATCTGGGACAGAGACACAGAGGGTGGGTTTAGTCATTTCTCTTCTGCGAGATGACCCACAAACTTGGGCTTTTTCTTTACCCTGAGAGCCTCCTTTTCGCTCATCTCTTGACGCTTTTTTTTCTGCTCTTGGACAGATTTATGATGAACCAGACCGTTGCGCTCTTGCTGCCTCTCGTATTCAATCTCTGCAACAGGGTAAACAGATAGCAGAGGAATACTGCGCTGCTTTCTGACAGTACCTGACGGACTCGGGGTGGAATGATCTTGCACTCAAGGATCAGTTTTTGACTGGTGCCTCAGACCGTGTTAGCGACCTGTTACTGTTAAGAGGCTATGACTCTTGTCATTCGGGCTGACCGAAGTTTAAGGTTCAGATGACTACCACAAGGTTCTCCAGTCTGACCATTGACCCCCAATCTACCCTCTAGTCTAACCAAGCCGGAACCCATGGAGATTGACAATGTCGAAGCAGGTCAGAGGAGGGCGCAACGATAGAAACTACTACTATGTTTCTATTGCGCCAAACATCTGCTTAACGCTTGTCCTAAGAAGCCACAGCAGGAAAACTTCCGCTTCTAGGCTGTAAAATATAGATTGTTATTGCTATGTATAGTTAAGTCCCAAGTGGCCTCAGATCTTGGACAGGCCCTTTTGGATTCAGGTTCTGCTGCAAACTTCATTGATTTTCATTTTGTGTCTCAACTGTTCCCTTATTTGATTCCGTTATCTCTTCCTATACAGGTGTCTGGTGGGGATTTGACCCCCCTACAAACAGGACTGGTCAAATTCCGCACTCCACAGGTTAAACTAGTAATTGGTGATAATCATGAAGAAATGTGTTTTTTTTAATGAAAAATGTAACTGTAAACTTGGTTCTAGGATTGTCCTGGTTAGACTAACAACCCGGAATTTCTTGATTTCTTTGATGTATTTTTCAAACCCCTGTCACAGGTTCTCCCTCCTCACAGGGACTTTGATTGTAAGATTGACCTTCTCCCTGATTGACCTTCTCCCTAAGTTGCTAAGGGCCAAATTTATAACCTGTCTGTACCTTAATGATATTTAGTTTTTTTTCCCTCAGATCTGGCTGCACACCAGGGGCACCTTCGCCTGGTACTGTCCCACTTATGTAAAAATTAACCTTTTTGCTAAGTTGGAAAAATGCATTTTTTGTGTACAAAAGGTTTCCTTTCTGGGCTATGTGGTTACTCCCTCAGATGTACAGATGCATCCGAATAAGGTTCAGGCACTCACGGATTGGATTCAACCCAGCAACCTTAAGGCCCTACAACGGTTCCTAGGTTTCGCTAATTATTACAGGAACTTTATTAAAGACTTTTCCATGATTGCCAAACCATCGACGGATCTTACTCGTAAGGGGGCTAACCCAAGTGATTGGTCACCCGCAGCTTACTCAGCATTTGAAAGGCTAAAGGAAGCTTTCTCTACAGCTCCGGTCTTAGTGCAACCAGACCTTACTCAACCATTTATTGTAGAAGTAGATGCCTCTGAGGTTGACATGGGAGCAGTATTGCGTTCTTCTCCAGGAAGTTCTCCTCCTCTGCGAGAAATTATGATTTTGGCAACTGTGAGCTCTTTGCCATAAAGTTGGCATTTGAAGCTTGGCAACACTTTATGGAGGGAGCCCATAATTCAATAACTGTGGTCATGGATGACAAAATCTTGGTCTATCTTGACATAGCGGAACGCCTGAATGCTCGACAGGCCAGGTGGGTCCTGTTCTTCTCACGTTTTGATTTGGTAGTCACCTACCGGCCTGGGTGTAGAAATTTAAAGGCAGGTGCCTTGTCTCATAGTTTTGGAACCCCTGAGTCTGGGACTGAAAACATCCTACCACCAGGGATTGTGTTGGCAGCTATCTTCCTCCCACCTCTCCTCCCAAATTCTTGCTAGTCAAAATTCTGCTCCTGAAGACCTTCTGGAAGGCAAATTATTTGCACCACTTACCTGTCATTTGAGAGTTTTGGAGGAGACGCACTGCTCGGTTCTGGTAGGACATGCAGGAATTCGAGGTACCTAGGAGCTTCTTAAGAGGAGTTACTACTGTCCTCAGATTTACGACGACATCAAAGCATCTGTTCTAGCCTGCCAGGTCTGTTTGTGGGGAAAGACTCCCAGGAGACGTCCTCAGGGTCCTCTTCTCCAACTCCCAGTGGGAACTAGGCAATGTACTAATATCTCAATGAATTTTATCACGGATTTACCACCCTCTCATGGAAATACTGTTATTTGGGTGGTGGTAGACCGGTTTTCTAAAATGGCATATTTTATCCTGTTTAAAAAGTTGCCTATGGCAGAGGAGTTAGCTGAACTCTTCATCCAAAATAATGAATCAAGAGTTACTTCAATAGCTTCGGCTCTTCATCTTGGAATACCAGGCCCAGTGGGTGGAATTCCTTCCTTTAGCTGAGTTCGCTATTAATAACCACTCAAGTTCCTCTACTCATGTGTATCCTTTCTATTGTAACTATGGTTTTCATCCTCGGTTGTCTTTTTCCTCTGTCCCGGTATCTGATGTACCCCATGCAGAATCCATAACATCTAGTTTGCACAAGCTATGGTTACAGGTCCAGTAGTTTTTACTAAGAGCACAAACTCAGATGCTCAACCAGACTCAATTCCAGATTTGCTGGTAATTACCTGCATGATCTGGTACATTGGAAGGGTTTTGGTCCTTAGGATAGGTCCCGAGTCTGCATGCTCCTCGGTTGGTCAGAATGTTTCATCAGACCTATCCTCAGAAACCGTCTTTTCGTTCTAGGGGTCCAAAGGCCCCCCGTCAGTGGTGGGTACTGTCAGATCTGCTGGGAGGGACACCGTGTCTGCTGGTCCTTCCACCCTCCATGCTGACAATGCTAGCGGTCTTCCCTGAGTTTCTGCACACTAACTCCGCCCCCCTGTCCGCAGCAAGTTCCCCTACTGCATGCTCAGGGCAGCGGACATCCAAGACGCGTGCGCTTTAGGGAAGTTAATGCTGTCTGTCTTCTGAATCAGCCTGGGTTCCTGCTCTTATGAGATTCTGGGGGCGGATTTCAGGCTGCATTAATTGGATCTGGACCTTCCACCTGTGCCAGTGTTTGTCCTTCTGGAACTCACAGGCTAGCTGGATTCCTGGTCTCCTGTGCTCCCTTTGCATTGTTGCTTCTACCCAATATTGTATTCGCCATTTAGTTTACTTTTCCTTGACATACTCTCTGGTGTGACCCGGCGGTTCTGCTCAAACTTCTACGTTCTGTGTCTGTACATCTTTAGTTCTCTTTTCTTGCATCTGCTTTAGTTTCCTATGCTGTCTTAAATCCTGTTTGTTTCATCAGTGTTCATACTGTTTTTCCCTCTGTCTGAATACTGTCCTAACTCCCACACTGCAGTTTTCTGTCCATACCACATCACAGCGGCTGACAGGCCTATTTGGGTTCCTCTTACCTACCAGGGCCTTGCAGGGTAGATAGGAGGTTCCTGCGGCAGAGGCTCCCTATCTTCGAGGGGGTTTCTTCCTTGGTAGGCTCTAGTATTTAGTTCACCCATACTTCCTTCTGTCAGCCTGCCCCTAGACTTGTGTGGTAGACTTGTGTGGTATTCTCTTTGTGGGAACAGTATTCCAGTCGTGAGTTTTGCAAACAAGTATGTTTTATGTATTAAAAGATGGAGTTAGATTTTCTGCCAAGAAAGCGCCATCCAATCATTATAGAACACAAACCAATGGTTCGTTTAAATGTGGTCACACAAGGTGTATAGCATGTCAACATACTAACAGAATTTTTTATTTTTCAACTACATCAACAGGAGAGACTTTTCCTATTAGAGCTTATATCAATTGTACCATCCCATATGTGGTTTATTTAGTCACCTGCACACTATGTAATAAGCAATATATCAGATGTACAGCAGGTCTCGTTAAAGTACACATTCGGAGACATTTAGAACGTCCCACAACAAAGACACCACACACTTTAGATGGCAAGGTATTGAACGAGTAACAAAACCAATAAGAGGATCATGGAAAAAAGTTGTACAGTAGGGAATCGTATTGTACAGGGTCGGACTGTGACACCTGTCACTATGTTCGGGGCCTCCGTTCCTATCCATAAGAGGCCCTTGTCGGCAATCGTAATAGAGTTCAATACGGCCGGGAACCGACCACTTGAGCACTGTTATGGCCACCAACGCTAGCATTGTTAGCTGCCAGCTGTCGCCTGTGAGTGAGACGTGGCCGGGAGAAATCCCCGGCGCACGTCACACTTTGACCTTGGATGCGCGGCCGAGTGGTGACGTCATCACGCTACCGCAAAACCATTGCCAGTCTGCCCCGGATGTCTGCAGCAGTAGCAAGAAGATGGGAGAGCGGACGTGGCAGCAAGAGGTACAAAAGTTACTGTTTTTTTTTTAAATTTAACTGCTGGGTTGGAGGGGGCAGGTGGTGGGGGACCTCCTGCATAGAAAATGCACGGGCCCTTGGTTTGTTGGGGGCAGGATAGCAAATATAAAGTGTGAGGGGGTCCAATAAGGAAAGTACAGCTGGGAGGGTGCCAGGGGAGGGTCTAGCATGTAAAATACAGGGGGACCAAAAGGGGGCCGTATAAAAAAAACTTTGGGGTGCCCAGTATAGAAAATGCAGGATAGAAGATGCAAAGGGTGAGGAGGTGGAGTACTTAACATACAGGGGAACAGGGAGTACATTACTCCAGTAAGGAAAATACAAGGGGGAAGAGGTGCGGAGAGGCAGTATGGAAAATACAGGGAGAACAGGGGATGAGGTAGTATGGAAAAACTTGTTGTGCAGTATAGAAAATACAGATGGAAGAGGGGCCCAGTGTTAGGGAAATATCCCCATCTCTTGATGTGATGTGTGGGTCCAAATTATTGTATAGTACGAGCTGCTCGGTGAATCACTCAGACCTTCACATGTTTGAGAGAATTCCAATTTATTTAGGTAGCAGACAGTTTTTATAGGTTCTTGGGACAAAGGAACCTACTGAGCATGTCCACATTCCAATAGCCATCAACAGGAGGTATCAGTGTAAAATGATCTGTGTTCACGGGGGGATGGTACTTGAGTATAGTAAAACACATGGCATGTGAACACAATAGAAAATGGATTCTATTCCCTCACACCAGTATGGAAAATACAGAGGGAAGAGGGGCCAAGTATGGAAAATACAGAGGGGAAGAGGGGCCCAGTATGGAAAATACAGAGGGAAGAGGGGCCCAGTATGGAAAATACAGAGGGAAGTGGAGTGCCCAGGATTAAAAATTCTGTGAGGACGGGGGCACAGTATAGAAATTGCAAACAGGGGGGGGGGGGGACAATAAATAAAATGTAAGGTGTATTACATGTAAATAAAACAATTGGATTGAATTAACCCCTTCGTGTCACAGAATTTTTCTGTTCATTTTTCTCTCTCCACCTTCAAAAAGCTATACCTTCATCTTTCCGTGTACAGAGCTGTGTGAGAGCTTATTTTCTGCATAACAAATTTTTACTTCTGTGAGAAGTGGGAATAGTCTGTTTTGTCTGAGTTGGCCTAGCTAACACAGACACATTTGTAATGCCTGTACTGGGCCTGTACTGGGGTAGGCTGGTAGTGGGACTCCTACTCCACTGGGGCTTCGGTCCAGGGCTTTTGTATAGTCCACAGGTGCGGGTCACAGGTCTCGTTAGGGCCTGATTTAGTCTGCAGGCCAGAAGCAGTAGGAGAGGCCCTACCTGGAGAGCTGAAAGCGAGATTGCATTCTGACAGCAAAGGTAACTGAAGGCCTCCTGTCTTGCTGCTGGCCAAGAGCGTGTGCCAGGCAGCCTGGTACCCGGATAGCTAGGGTCCGTCAAATGTGTTAGACAGCGCCTAGCCGGACAGGAATTACTTTTGTAACGTTTTTGCATGTGCCTAAGCCAAGGCTGAATTTGTGTTCTGTTTTGCAAGTGTGAATAAAACACTTATGTTGGACTTTAAACCGGCGTGTGTCCCTGCTTCCTGCACTGCTACCAGTCAACTACCAGAGCAATTTCCCACACTTCTTATTGGCGTTATTTATTATACCATGCCGTGTACTGGGAAGCTGGAGAAAAATTCCAAATGTGGTAAAAGCAGTGAAAAAATTCATTTGTGACTTTCACTGTGCGCCCTAAATTACACCTCTGCTTTATTGTTCGGTCCGATCACATTGATACCAAATTTATAAAGGTTTTATTTTGGTTTAATACATTTTCAAAAATTAAAACAATAGAGGTCATTTACTAAGGGTGTCTAGCTTGACAAGCGCTTACCTGCACCAGGAATAGGATAGTGAACTTCGGCAGACATCAGGGCAGCAGCGACACCTTGGGGACATCGGGCACACTACCTTAGTGAATCGCCGGAAGACCTGAATCCTCGACGGAGAACGCGCCGCTGGATCGCGACAGAACCGGGTAAGTAAATCTGCCCCAATATGTACGAAAAATAAATTATTAAACCTTCTCCTGATGCTAATAACCTTTTAATACTTCGGTGTATGGAACTGTGTGATGTGTCATTTTTTGCGAGATGAGCTGATGTTTTCATTGCTACCATTTTAAGGACTGAGCAACCTTTTGATCAGTTTTTATTACATTTTTATGTTATTTAAAATGGCGTAAAAGTCTTGTTTCGGACATTTGGGCACTATTTTCCGTCATGCTGTTCACCACCGGCAATACTGCATTTATATTTTGATAGATTGGGGATTTTGAGATGCGGCGATACATAACATGTTTATGATTTTTACTGTTTATTTAGTTTTATATCAGTTATAGTATTTTCTAGTACAAGAATATAACTTCAATAATACTGATCCACTATGTACAGGAATATACTGTATATAGCCAGCCAGTCCCGGGTACCCGGCCGGGTAAGTAAATCTGCCCCAATCTGCTCCTCTTCCATTTAAATGCATGTCTTTTTGCCATTCAGCACACAAACTTTACAATTCTGCAACAAAAGATACGTAATGTGTAAACACAGCCTCAGGCTTCCTGCACACTACACTTGTGCTGTTCTTGGGATGCAGATAATGGTCCCATGGAACATTGTTTGAAGCTTGTTTCTCATCGGGATGTAAGTACATAATAATAGCCTGAACCTCAAACATGGTTAGGACCTGCTCTGTCATTTGCAGCTCAGGCAGTCTGCTCATACACAGGGCTGTGAAATTCACAGTCATGTGCATAAGCCCATAGAAGTGAATGAGGACGTGCACAACAAGCCTCAGGCCCCCATGCACACTTATTTTTTTTATTTATTTTTTGATGAGTTTTAACTGCATTGGAAACACCTGAAACGCTTTTGTTCTGGAATAAGCCCCTCCCTGTTGAGTTTTTAAATGGAATTAAAACAGATCAAGAATTGCAATTGTGTGAATGGGGGTTGAGGCTTACTATCTGCCAGACTGTTTTACTTCCTGGAATCAGTATTTAACCTCTTAATGGACATCAATCACCAAATCAAGGATTGTAAACCAAACATACAGACATACTGGTGTGTGCCCCCTCTGGCAGGATCTGCTGTTCTTTAAGGTTGTTATGCCCTTGTTTTTAAGCAAAAAGGGCTTTAAAAATTATGCAAATTATGGCTAATTTGCATAATTTTAAAAGACTTAAAAAAATAAATAAATAAAAAAACCAGGGAATGAGAACCTAAAATAAAACCAGAACCTGCCATAGGGGGCACACACCAGTATGTCAGTGTACTCGATCTACAATCCTTGATTTGGTGATAGATGTCCTTTAGGCACTGCACATGGTACATGTATGTCTTTAAAAGGTTTTAGATACAGGCAGTCCCCTATTTAAGGACACCCGACTTACAGACAACCCCTAGTAACAGACGGATCCCTCTGCCCTCTGTAACCTCTGGTGAAGCTCTCTGGATGATTTACTATGGATCCAGATGAACAGTTGTAAGGTGTCTGTAATGAAGCTTTATTGATAATCCTTGGTTTCATTACAGCAACAAATTTTGAAAGTCTAATTGTCACTGGGACAAAAAATTTTTTTGTCTGGATCTACAATTATAAAATATACACTCACCGGCCACTTTATTAGGTACACCTGTCCAACTGCTCATTAACACTTAATTTCTAATCAGCCAATCACATGGCGGCAACTCAGTGCATTTAGGCATGTAGAC